>PVKP010000776.1:0-174815 GCA_004027715.1 Plecturocebus donacophilus
TATTAAATTCACATATATCAATATTAAGCCTAAACTTAAAGGGATTAAATGCCCCAATCAAAACATACACTTGGACAAACTGAATAAAAAGTTAAAACCCATTGGTATGCTGTATTCAGACCTTTCTTATAGGCAAGGATACACAAAGACTTAACATAAAGGGATGGAGGTAGATCTACCAACCTAATGGAAAGGAAAAAAAAAAAAAAAAAAAAAACAGATTTGAACTCAGATCTGGAACAAGCAAATTTAATAAATATTTACAGAACCTACCACCCCATATCCACAAAACATATTTTTTTAATATTATATCATACCTATTCTAAAAGTGATCACATAATAGGAAATAAATCACTTTTTAGTAATTGCATAAGCATTTCACAGATTTAAATGAAATCCTGAGCAGTAGAGCAAGATTCTCGTTCTCTCTCCTTCCTTCTTTCTTTCTTTTTTCTCTTTTACTCTACTTCTTTCTTTCTCTAAAAAAAAAAAAAAAAGAAAGAAGATCTATAAAGAAAGCAAACAAAATTTTAGAACTGTCAACTTCAATATATGACATTTAAAATTTGCTAAACTTAACTACCAAATGGATATAGCAAGGAAAGTTTCAGTACATTTGAAAATAAAAAGAAATTATCTATTCTGAAAAGGAGAGGAGAGAAACAAAATCAAAAGAATATTAGAGAAATTTGGGACAATATCAAGAGGTCCAATATGTTCTATATTGAAAAGATACAGATATTGAGCTGAAAAAATATATAAATAAGAAAATAAAAACAACAATTTTTTTAAAAAGATGTACATTTTCACAATCAAAATCATAACTTCATGCAATAAATAAGAAAAACAAATGTGGAAACATTAAGTTGAAACAGCTGAAAGTCAAAACAAATGGAAAATCCTGAAAGCTGTGAGGATGAAATGAGAAATCACATAATGGAAGTGTGTTGCACTAATTCAGATGATTGCTAACTTTTCAGTAGATAGTATGGGGTCCAGAAGATAATAGACCAGTATCTTTAAAGTATTGAAAGAAAAAATAATCAACAAAAAATTTTACATTTGTCAAAATATTCTTTAAGAATGAATATAAAATATATTATTTGTTTTAGGTAAAACAAAGCTGAGAGAATTTGTCACAGCAGTTCTGCACTAAATGAAATGATAAAGCAAATTTATTCGGTTTGAAGAAAAACTATACCAGTTGGAAATCAGATCTTTAGGAAAGAATTAAGAGCATTGGGAAACTGGCTGTGAGAAAAGGGAAGAGTTTTAAGCAAAATGACACAGTAGGATTAATATTTTAAAAAATAGCTTATATGAGAAGAATGGACTACATGGGGATAAGAACAATAGTGGGAATGCTGGTCGGGAGTCAATTCAGAAATTTCAGAATAATCTTGGTGCTACAATTAAAGCTGGTTTTTATGTCAATATCAACTTGGTCTCTGACTTTGATAGTCCTTAAAATACTTATTTTTACCAGTGCACAGTTACCTGAGTAAATGGCAATATGTCTGTTTGGCGTAGAAATGTAGAGAAGGTAGTTTTGTATACCCACTGAGTTATTACAGCATCTGGCCTTCAGTGGACCCACCTATTCTTCATTTATGAATTTCTAGGTCTAAAACCTGTCTCTCCATGGTTGCTTATGTCTTGTCTTCCTAGGGTGTTCTATTAAGTATCTACATATTGCCTATGAATTGGGTTTCTAAGGCTCCCCTTCAGAAAGTTAATAAGAAAAATAAATATTCATTCATTCAATAAACATTTATCTGGAATCTATTATATGGAAAGATAAGTCACAATAGGCTAAAATATCATTACAAAATACTACAAAATAGCAGCTTAAATGACAAAAGCACTTCTCAATTACGTCACAAAATTTTCTTACAGTGCTCTTCCTCTGAAGTCAGGCTAATGGAATATCAATAATCTCAAACATTGTAAGCCATCATGGTAAGGCAAAAGAAAGAACAAGAGGCTCATCTATTGGTAATTAAACATGTTATTCTCTGAAAAATTACATGAATGCCTCTGAATAGCCTGACAGATGATAAGAATCTATATGGAACAAAGGTAATTCAGCCCAATTTTCACAGGCAAAATACTAGACATGTGAAGGAATCAAGCAAAAAACACCAAGGCCAATGTGAAGCTGAGCACAGAGATAAATCAGAGACCAAAAGGGCCAACTATCTGAGTCCAGCCTAAAATGTTAATTTTAGGTTGGATGTATTAAGCCATTAATTTGGGGACAGTTGGTTTCATAGCAATAACAAAATGATACATTGTTTAAACTCAGCTAGAAATGAGTCAGCATATGAATAATATATTGTGCCCAGAAGATGAAGGGCAAAATAACTTTGGCAAATAACTATAGTAGTACCACAGAAAGGCAGTTCTTAGCATTTTGTGGCTATAACAAAGTTTAAAACAGAGATTTTATGGTTAAAATCCTACATATTGTTAGGTGAGACAAGATAATCAAAATGAAATACGACACTGCACAGAATATATTAGTGATACATAGAATTATCCAAATTGAATAGGAAGGTGGCAGCACTTCTTAGAAAACTTCCTTTAGCCATTTCTTTTCAGGTTGCTAGTAAAAAATTCTCTTAGTTCTCTTTTATCTAAGAATGTCTTGATTTCTCCTTGTATTTCTGAAGGATATTTTTGCCAGATATAGAATATACAATTGACAGTATTTTTCTTTAAGCTCTCGAACAGTATTTTGCCACTTTCTTCTGGATCCACAGTTTTACATGAGGAATTTACTGTCCTTTTAATTGTTTATTTCTATGGATAAGGTGTTACTTTTCTCTGGCTGCTTCCCAGACTTTTTGTTTTCTTTAGTTTTTAAAAGTTTATTTATAAGATTCATTGGAATGGATTTTGGGGGGCTTATTCTATTTGTGGTTCACATCAGTTTTTAAGTCTGAGGAGACTTAGCTGTCCCCTTGGTCTTGCTGAAACCAGGAGTGGGGAAAATATGAATGCTTACTAGACCCAGGTTGCTATGCCTCCTTCAATTTTGTTGCTGCTGTATGGGCCAGGTGCAGGCATAGCTCACTATGGCACACAACTGATACCACCTTGGTGAGAGAATCAAAGTACTCCAGCACTCTGGCTACCATTAGGTAGGGAATGGAGGTTTAACTTCATTTCCTTCTCAGTAGTCCCACGAACCCTGAAACATGCACTATCCTGGAGGGAAATCAGACTGCCATTTGAATATACCAGGCAGGAGATAGAAGGTAAGATCCCCACTTAGCTTGTGGATATTATCTGGCAGAAAACTGGAGCACAATGCCTATGTCCATAAAACGGAAAGAGGGAGAAGATTTGGTAAAAGATGTGCTTCTCTTATGGCCTAACACATTTCTGTGAGTAAATAAGGCTGTTTATTTTGGATTTGATTGGAGTAGAAAATATAGTGACAAAAATGTTTTGTTGTTCTTACATTTTAGGCTTTCTTTTTTTCTGATCTTTTAGCTAGAGGAATTAGGATTTTCCTGAAGCTATTTTGTGTGTATGTGCATGTTTGTTGCTTGTTCCAGGCTGTAGATTTCTACAGTTTTGTAAGGATGAGTAGGAAGAGCAAAATCTGAAAAGAACCAATCCTTTGATGGGGGTAGATTTTCTAAAAGTGTCCTATATGGAAAGGCATTCTAAACATGAACAAAAGCTACAAGGATTGAAAGCACAGAATTAGAGAATGGTAATAGTCTGGAAAACACTACAGCAAGTACCACAAAAGCCTACACATATCCCTTCCTGCACTTCTATATAATGTAGGCTATTTACTGTGACACTAGAATAATGGAACTACTGGAAATGTAATGCTGGAAGCAAGTATCAGCTAATGACGTAGTGGGAACCCCAGCTTCCTCAACCATAAGTGAGATAACTTTGATAAAAATTTTATGTTTCCTCCAATGGTTTTAGACAGAGATCTTCCAAAGTGCTGAATTTCATATACCCACAGTGATAACCATTTTGAAAATTCAAAATTTTCTAGCCTCCTTTTCTTTAATATGTTACTACCTCATTCTTCTATATATGTAATATGGTTTGGATATGTGTCCTCTCCAAATTTCATCTTGAAATGTGATTCCCATTGTTGGAGGAGAAGCCTGGTAGGAGGTGAATGGATCCAGGGGTTGCACTCCTCATGAATGGCTTAGTACCATCTCTTTGGTGATAAGTGAGTTCTCAGTTCACTTAAGATGTAATTGTATAAAAGAGTGTGGTATCTCCCCCTTCTCTCTTGCTTCTGCTCTTTCCATGTGAAAATTATGAGTGCTCACTAGACCCAGGTTGCTATGCTTTCTTCAATCTCATTGTTGCTGGATGCGTCAGGCACAGGCATAGCTCACTATGGCACACAGAAGGTTTCGCCTTCACCCTCTGCCATGACTGTAAGTCTCCTGAGCCCCTCATTAGAAGCAGATGCCAATACCACACTTCCTGTATAGCATGCAAAACCATGAGGTGGTTAAACATATTTTCTTTACAAATTACCCAGTCTTAGGTATTTCTTTACGGCAAAGCAGAAACTGTCAAACACAACATGTGTTGTGTGAACACCCTAATAATCTAATTGTGCTTGGTTCTTTATCTCAAGATCCATTTTTGAGGGAAACCAAAACAAGACAAATATGAATCTCTAGCTCACTGGAATTAAAGAAGTGTTCAGAAAAACACCCTTATTTACAAGAGGCTGTAATTTCACACTACTTTTTTTCTCTTTTTCTGTGATAATGGGGCACTATAATGTTTTGAAGATGTCAGTTCAAATTACTTCAATAGATACAGATAAACCTTTGACAAAATTCAAACCCTTTTATGACTAAAAAACACTTGACAAGCTAGGTATACAAAGAATGCACCTACACAAAATAAACGCAGGCCAGTAACAAGACACTTCCCATTGTTATCACCTTAGTTTCATGTCATACTGAAAATTCTAAACAGAGCAATTAAGCATGCAAGATAAATAAAAGAAATTCAAATTTTAAAGGAAGAAGTTATTTCTTATCTCTCATACATATCACATGATTTCATATGTAAAAACCCTAAAGATTCCTCACAAAACACTGTTAAAACTCATTAAACAAATTCAGTTAAGTTGCACAATACAAAATCAACATATACAAATTAGTTTCATTTCCATACATTAATAATATACCCTTCAAACAACTTTTTAATCTAATTTATAATTTCATCAAAAATAAAAATAAAATTAAGAATAATCTTAACAAAGAAAGGGAAGACTTATACATTGAAAATTATAAAACATTAATGAATAAATTAAATAAACACAGAAAAAATTTTTTTAAAATCTTGGGGTTCATGGATTTGAAGATTTAATATATGATAAATTTCCATATTACCCAAAGCAATCTACATATTCAATGCAATTCCCATCAAAATGCCAATTGCATTTTATACATAAATAGAAAAAAGAAAACTAAAATTTGTATAAAACTACAAATTACCATAATGCCTAAGGCACTCATAAGCACAAAGAACAAAACTGAAGGCATCACATGTCCTCATTTCAAAGTGTATTCCAAATCTACAGAAATAAAAACAGTATGATACTGGCATAAAAACAGGTATACAGACCAATGGAACAGGATAAGTAGTCCATAAACACATACACATAGGGTCAACCGATCTTTGACAAGGGTGCCAGAAATACACAATGGGAAAATAATAGTTTCTTCAACAAATGGTGTTGGGAGAACAGGATATTCACATACAGATACAGAGAAAGAAACTGAATGCCTACCTTGCACCCAACACAAAAATTAACTCAAAATGGACTAGAAATTTAAACATATGCCCTGAAAATCTAAAGCTTCTAAAGAAAATAAAGCAAGACAAAACATAGGGAAAATCTTTTTGACATTATTACAGAAGTGATTTCTTGGATATGATGCCAAAAGCACAGGTATCGATAGCAAAAATCACCAAGTGGTACTATATCAAGTTAAAAAGCTTTTGTACCACGAAGAAAGTAATCAAAAAAATGAAAAGGCAACTTATGAAATCAGAGAAAATATTTATAAACCATTATCTGATAAGCAGTTAATATCTAAAATGTATAAGGAACTCCTACAACTCAGTACCAAAATTAAGAATAACAACAACCCTGTTTAAAAAATGGACGAAGGATTCGGACAGATATTTTTCCAGAAAAGACATATAAATGGGCACCAGGTATTTGAAAAGATGCTCAACATTTCTAATTACCAGGAAATGCAAATCAAAATTATGATGAGATATTACTTTACACCTGTTATGATGGCTATTATCAAGGAAAATGAAAGATAGCATTGGTCATTAATGTGGAGACATTGGAACCCTTGTATACCGTTAGTGGGATGTCAAATGGTATTGCATCTATAGAAAACATTATAAAATATCCTCAAAAAACTAAAAATAGGACTACCATATGATTCAGCATTCGCACTCTGATTATATATCCTAAAAGAATTGAAATCATCCCCTCCTAAAAGTATTGGCACTCCCGCGTTTATCGAATCATTAGTCACAACAGCCAAGGTATAAATCAACCTAGGTGTCCATCAACAAATGAATGGACAAATAAAATATTACACACACACACACACACACACACACACACACACACACACACACACTTGCATATTATTCAGCTTAATAAAGAAGGAAATCCTGGCATTTAAGACAATATAGTTGAAGCTGGAGGACAATATACTAAGTGAAAAAAGGCTAGTCATAGAAGGCCCAATACATATGGTTTTATTTACATGAGGTAGCTGTGATAGTCAAATTCATAGAAGCAGAAAATACCATAGTTGTTGCCAGAGGATACAAGGGGTAGGAGGTGGAATAATTGCAGATCCGTAAAATAAGTACAAACTGTCAGTTATGCCAGATGAATACATTCTAATGATCTACTATATACTATAAAACACTGCACCTGTACTTAACAATATGGTATTGCACATTGAAAATTAGTTAAGAGAGTAGATTTTATGTAAGTGTTCTTACCACAAAAGAAACAAAGAAAAACCAAAGTCCTGAGGAAATTTTGGGAGGGTGGAATATGTCTATTACCTTATTGTGGCAATAGAATCACGGGTATTTGCATATGTTCAAACATCAAATTGTACACATATATAACTGTAACTCTTTGTGCATCTATTTACCTCAATAAGTTGTTAAAAAAAACAAATAGAATTTTACATCTTATACAGAAGAGGTTAAGAGGATGAGGAGGAAGAAGAGGAGGAATGGAAGGAAAAAAGGATGGTGGGAAGAAATGAAGGAAGGAAGAAAGGAAGGAAGGGAGGGAGGGAGGGAGGGAAGGAGGGAGAAAAAAATCAGGGAACACTGAAGTATCCAATTAAGAGATTAAAAGCAAAACAAAACACAGCTTAAATTTGGCAGTAGCTGTGAATCCATGAAGCAGGAAATCATCTGAGACATAATGTTGAAGTCAGCAGAAACATTTTCTCTTTTGCACAATGACTTTTGGATTAGAAACATCATGTAGCAATGTTTTCCACTACCAACTTTATTTTGCATTTTGGAGGATTTGCCAATATGTGCTATAACTCCATGAGGCCAGGAAAACTTTACTTGCAGAACTGTTCACACTAACATTAAATGCAAGAATTTCCATTTCTTCTTCTGCCTCCCAAAAGACAATTATGACAATATAAAAAATTTTAAATGTAAATAATTATCTGCTTTGAAGTATTTCTTTACCCTTGAAACATCTGAAAGAAAGTTGAAGAGCAAAAAAGCCAGAGCTGGAAATCTCTGGCTTAAAGAATAATGTTCTCTGGCTTGGCACAGTGACTCATGCTTGTAATCCCAGTACTTTGGGAAGCTGAGGCAGGCTTGAGCCCAGGAGTTCCAGACAAGCCTGGGCAACATAGCTAAACACTGTCTCTACAAAAGTACAAAAATTAGCTGAATGTAGTGGTGAGCTCTTGTATTCCCAGCTACTGTGGAGGCTGTGGTGGGAGGATTGCTTGAGCTTGAGATGTAGAGGCTGCATTGAGCTGTGAGCATACCACTGCACTCCGGCCTGGGCAGCAGAGTAAGACCTTGTCTCAAAAATAATAATAATACTCATAATAATACATAAGAATGTTCTCTTATAATCAGTTATTTCTATTGTAAGACTTAGATGATATTTGTCAGATATAAAGGTCACTTAGCACATTTTGTATATTTCTATGCAGATTTAACTTGAACAAATCAGATTGACACTCTGTATATTAAAACATCCCTAGGGTCTCTTTCTTCTCAAATACACAAGCAATAAATGGTTAAAATGACCTAAGATGTAAATAATAGTCTAGTGATATAAATCATATATTAATATGTATTGTTTCAACCAGAATATAAATCTTATATGGCTCAAGTTAGTCCCTAATTTTACCTTTTTATACTGTGATGGATGAAACTGAAAGAATGGGTTAAAATAGGCTTTTCCATGTCAGGATCTGATGCTAATGAGCACATTACCTCATCATTGTGAGCCTCAGCTTCTTCATTTTTAAAATGAGAATAATAAACTTTCCCTACCTGTCTCAGAGGCATGTTACAAAGAGGAAACGAGTAGCGTATTTCAGCATATTTTCTAGAATACAAAGATTTTCTACAGAGCCCATTCTTATTATCATGAATATTAAAAGTGCTGTTAAGATGACGTCCCCAAAGGTCAGTTAGAATATTTAAGCCATCCTTCAGACCCATTATTTTCTAGCTGGAGTAGACCTAATGTTATTCACACACTTCAGAAAACAACTTGTGAAAATGTTCAGTTGACTACTCTAACATACAAATCTAAAAAATGAAAATGATATATTTATCAGCTATAATACCATAACATGGAATTCACTGAAGCTATGTATATACATCCAGGGCATGTATAGCATCATCAAACATGTAATTACCCATATAATGACCAATGAGAAAACTTTATGGTGGATTTTCAGGGAGACTAGGGAAACACTTTCTGTATCTCAAGTTCTTGAAGATTTATTAGAAGGAACAAAGATTTTGGAATCAGGCTATCACAGGTTTAAAGCCATCCTCTGAGAGTTACGATCTCTGTGACCTTTAGTAATTTTCAAATTCCCTAAATTTAGTTACCATAATTTGTAAAAGTGAGATGGTATACACATGGCTGACTAGTTGGGATGTGTGAGAGATAAAATGCTGTTTTGGCAGTGTTTGTGGCATATAGTAACCAACATGCTATTGAACTAAGTGCCATAGCTACTTCTTAATGATAATTATCAAAACCTTATGAACCTCTCAAGTGTCATGTAGAACATTTCATTTGTATAAGCTGGATTACATATAAATATGTAGATACATCTAATTTGTCTAATTAATTTATAAAGTAAGCAAATACTATCTTTAAGTTTTGTTATATAAATTCTAAGTTAAAACTTTATATCTGTGTAATATGCCAGTTTTTCAAATAAGAAAATTGAAAGTCGAAGGTTAAGATGTCTTCCCAGTGACCCCTCTGAGTATACAAATATTCTCTATGTGGGAACACATATATACACACACATACATGTGTAATATATAACATTGGCGTATTAGGATTCTCTACAGGGCCAAACTAATAGAAAAGATGCATATATAAAGGGGAGTTTATTAAGAAGTATCGACCTACACGAGCAGAAGGTAAAGTCCCACAATAGACTATCTGCAAGCTGAGGAGCAAGGAAGCCAGTCCAAGTCCCAAAGCTGAAGAACTTGGAGTCCAGTGTTCAAAATCAAGAAGCATCCAGCACAGGAGAAACATGTAGGCTGAGAAGCTAAGCCAGTCTAGTCTCTTTAAGTTCTTCAGCTTGTGTTTATTCTGGCTGTACTGGCAGCTGATTAAATTGTACCCACCCAGATTGACGGTGGGTCTGCCTTTCTTAGACCACTGAATCTAATGTTCATCTCCTTTGGCAACACCCTCACAAACACAAGCAGAAACAGTACTTTGCATACTTCAATCAAGTTGACACTCACTATTAACCATTACGATTGGTTAACTGTTGAGAAATGCTGAGAGTATGATTGCTGAGAAATGCTGAGTGTATGATAAAATATATTGTTTGCTAGGAAGAACATGGCAAGGCAAATCTAGCCACTCCTTCCCACCAAGTGGAAAACTACCTGGGGCATTCCAAAGTGGCAGGACAATGTATAAATGTCATACACCAGTTAAAACAGTTCTTTAAGATATCTGACCCTGCCCCCGTGGCTCCCTTGTGGAGAATACTTTTTAGTTTATCTGTAATCAGTGGTAAACTGGCAGCAGCTGCCTACTTGGCATATTTTGTCTTATGAGAAAATACCGAACATCTGTTTGTTAATAATGATCACCTGTGCAGAGAGAATAAATGCGTGGGTCAGTGTCCACTCAAGGCTTTCAGCTTGGAATGCTGTCAGTCCCTGAGGCTCTCAGCTCGGAAGGCTGCTGGCCCCTCGGATAGTCCCACTTTGTTGTTCTGAGTGCCTGCTTCTCAGTTCTTTCCGAGCCGCCTGGATGGGGGTCTCTACGGCCAAGCTGGAGCTCGGTAGTTAATAGTATTTGGAGTTATCTAAAAGAATTCTAATTAGCTGTTTCTAATCAGGTACCTCCTTTTACTTATAGTAACAGGCTTCCTAGTGGTACAAGAAGCACATGATCAAAAATATTTAGGATTTAAAAAGACAACTCTGTTGTTTAAAATAAGTCTATGGCTTCAGCAGAGGGAATTACCAATAGACAAGTCTGGTTTCCTGTCATCCTCTTGGTGGGTAGTGAAATTTTAGGTCCAATGAAACCTGTGAAGTTACTAAGAATCTGATACAGAAAGTAAAAGTACCAACCTGAATAATGCAAAACCTTCTTATGTAACTGTCTTTACGTATTTGTGTGTTCTTTACAGATATATAATTTTTTATAAGTTATGAAGAGTTTGGTCTAACCATATGCCTAAAAGAAAGTTATAAATAAACATGCTCAATACCCAGCAAGAAGAAACTTTGTGTAATGTAATACTTTTTTATGTTTTTCACTGAAATATTCCTATTGGTACAGGACAATGAATGCATACCCCCTGAGATCAAGTGCCTTAGCCTGAAGCAAACCAGATATAAGAATACTCTTTGAAGTTGCCTTTTTCATATTAAAAATTCACATACTTTTTGCATTCTGCTCTATATCTTTGCTTATTTTAATATAAAAGTAATGTGTTTTTCTCAAATCTTCAAATATAATTGTTGCTCCAAGAAGATTTACAATGTTTTGATTCATTATAGTAGAGCAGTTACGATTACAGATTCTGCAATGAGACTGCTGAGCTGAAATGTCATCACTATTCTGTATTAGCTCTGTGACTTGGGGCAAATTGCTTTCACCTCTCTGCCTTGGTTTTCTCACATGTGAAATGGAGATTATGTTATCCATTATGATAGAAATTATCATCAGTAGTTGGTTTTTAAGCTTCTCCCACACTTGTAAATACTCAAGAGCTGCATGTACCAAAATTTGAGAAAGACAGGTGATGTTAGGATTCTGCTGCTTGAAATAGTAAGAATGCTTATCGGAGAAGAGTGATATATAACAGCATATACACACACACACACACACACACACACACACACACACACACACAAATACACACCCATACACACAATCTTATTTCAGTTGTACTCGTGGATTTCTGATGCAATGAGTAAAGAGGTTTAATATTAGGCAAGACTAATTTTATTTAAAGACCTCTGTCACAGACAATAATAATGGGAAATGTGAATCCTTCTGATGGTTCCCCAGTATTTTCTGAATTTGCCTTTGTTCCCACAATAGTCATAATGAAGTCACTGGAAAATAAAAGGTCATTTTTACAATTTAGAGTCTGGGTGATTATTTTCAACGTTCAAGTCTTCAAAAATCTTAAGGTGTTTTTCTCCTGGAAATATGCCCTGAGTTGTACACAGTTATTTAATTAACAAACAGTTCAGCTAGATATTATGATACTTTGATCATATGTAGAGCCTGGCTAACTGCCTTGGGCTAGGTAGCAATGTCATATATGATTCTGGATTGAGTAAGCATAAGTAGTAGTGTGACGTATGGTATTGCTTCTATTTCATAACACAAAATCATTAGCTGTTTAACACATTATTATAAATCAAAACCTCATGAAGCCAACATTTAGTTCAGGAAAGAGAGCCTGTTTAGAGATATAGAATGCCCCACCACCTTCAATCATTTCCCTTTTTGATCAAAATATTTTTTCTATGTCTATAAAGCTAAAGAAAGCCTATGATAATGGCTTCCTTGATTTGTTTATTCAAAACACTAAAGATTAGTATTATCTGTTTTTTAAATGTTTTGAACATGGACTCACATAAAATATATTTTTATATAATGTAGCAGTAATTCATTAGTTTTTATTGCTTTAAACTATTTTCCATCTTATAACATACCAAAATGTATTGATTCTATTGTTGAACATTGATTCATTTCTAATTTTTGGCTTTTATCAACAATAATACCATGAACGTTTATTTTTTTCAGCTGGGAATGGTAGCTCATGCCTGTAATCCTAGTACTTTGGGAGGCCAAGGTGAGCAGATTGCTTGAGCTCAGGAGTTAGAGACCAGCTGGGCAACATAGCAAAACCCCATCTCTACAAAAATACAAAAGTTAGCTGAGCATGGTGGTGCATGTATTCTCAGCTTCTCAGGTGGCTGAGGCAGCAGGATCCCTTGTGCTCAGGGAGTTCAAGGCTGCAATGAGCCGTGATATCACCACTGCATTCCAGAGTGAGTGACAAAAGAGACCCTGTCTCAAAAAAAAATTATATTACTTATCCAAATGCTTATGCACAAATGATTATTTTTCAGAGTGGTTTGATCAATTTATCCTTCCATCAGCATACGTGAATCTTCTCATTATTTCATATTCCTTCCAACACTTGGTATGTTTACACTTTCAGTTTGTGAATCTAATGAACATGAAAGATATGATAATATTGTTTTAATTTCTATATTCTTAGTTGTTACTCTGAATACCCATTAATATATTTATTGGCAATTTGTATTTCATCTATTGCAGACTGGTTTTTGAAGCATTGTGATCATTTTCATTTTTCTAGAGCAGTGGTCCTCAACCCTCAGGCCACAGACTTGTACCTGTCCATGGCCTGTTAGTAACTGGGTTGCACAGCAGGAGGTGAGTGGCAGGTAAGCATTACCGCTTAAGCTCCACCTCCCATCAAATCAGTTAGATATTAGATTCTCATAGGAGTGCCATCCCTATTGTAAACTGTGCCTGCAAAGAATAGGTGGGATATAAGATTGCACACACCTTATGAGAATCTAACTAATGCCTGATAATCTGAGGCCGAACTGTTCCATACCAAAACCATCCTCTTCCCTGTCCCCATAAAAAAAATTGTCTTCCATGAAACCTTTCCCTGGTACCAAAAAAGTTGGGGACTGATGTTCTAAAGAATGTTAGAAGTATCATCTCTAAGCCTGTGACTTTCTTTTTGACTCTTTTAATAAAAATTTTCAATAAAAAATATTTTTGTAATGCTAATATTGTCGAATTAATACCTCAATTATCAGTGCTTTGGATATATATATAACATATATAAAAGCGCACATATATAACACTGAAACAGGTATATAGCATACACATACACATATGTGAGTATATTTACATATTCTCAGTAGACTTTATTATGATCTATTAGTCTATTTTTAATCACCAACCCAACTATTGCTGTCTTAATCACTAAAAACCAACAATAAATTTTGGAATATGGTAGACTAAGTCCTTCAAGATTTTCTTTCTTTTGGTGTTCATACTTCAGCTCTCCCTTAATTCACAAATTATACTATGTTACCTAAATGAGGACAACCTAACTTTCACAATATTATTTAATTAGGTTTTTTAAAAGTTTTTCCTACAATATAGAAACAGGTTTTCAGTCTGATACATAAAGATTTGCTTCCTTATTTTTCTGGCTGCATTTAATTCTAATGACTACATTTTGCATAATTAGCTTGTAAACTTGGAATAGATATCTAGGCTGTCTCAGGGGTGTTAGTTTTTGTTGTCATAGTAACTTTCTACTGTTTTAGACTCTTGTTTAATAATTTTTCTATGTCTATCTTTGTATACATCTCTGAGAATTTCCACTTAAGTGTTTTAAACACATCAATTGCCTAACCAAATCACTATAAGAATTTTTACATATTATAAATTATCTTGCATATTTTTTGTACAAAATGATATTCTTTACATTGCACGAGGTGGTATGTATATTCTGATACCTTTTCAAACAGTGTTGTACAGTTTTAATGCTTGTCAATCTGATAAGTTAAAATTAACGTTGTATTTAACTTATTGTTAAATTGCTTTTCTTTATTTTGCTACTTGTGGTTCTTCTTCTATGATTTGTATAATCATGCCTTGTGTTTATTTTTCTGTTGATGTTTTCATCTTTTTAAGGTTATTAATTTTATTATTAAAAATAAATATTTATTAATATTGCAAATATTTCTAAAGACATTTATACAATATGTATTACAAATAGTAAAAACATTTTTGTCTCAAATAAGTTATATTTTTCTGTTCTCTGAAGATCATATGTAAATATCAAAATGTTTTTTAGGCCACTGCATAATATCAATTATACCTTTAGTATTCTTGATGTGTAAATATATATATTTATATTTATATATGTATATTTATATATAAATATATGTGTGTGTATATAGGCGTGTATATATATATACTAGTTAACTTCTAGTGTGTGTATATATATATGTGTGTGTGTGTATCTATATATATATATACTAGTTAACTTCTTTTGCCAAAAATCAGTATCTTAACGGTCTTAGTCTACAGCCTGCAAAACTTATTTTTAATCCTTTTAGCCATGTGTTTTACTTAATATGCCATTCTGATGTTATCATTGCTAGTTTATCTTGTATTAATATACTGAATCAGTTCAGTTTAATATAAGCCACTAAAAATAATTGTTACATTTGTACACTCCTATTTAACTGAAAATAAGTGTTAAAATTGTAAATATCAGCAACTTATGAGCCCTACCATTAATGAGATCACAATTCAGTGAGATAGCCTAACAAGAAAGCATATTTAAAAATAGAATATAATCATCAATATAGGTCAATATATAATATGATATACATATATATACATATACATATATATATATATATAGCAACACATGAATAGACAATTATCTTTAAAGTAATCAGGAAAAAATTATCAAGAAGATAGAAAAGTGCAATGAAATAAGCAAACTAAATGGCATGGAATGTTTAGGATTCGTAAAACTACTGATATGCTTAGAAAAATGAAACTAAACAGAAGATGTAAAGGTAGTTAACAGAAACAATTGTCGACAGCCTTGTATATGCTGCTAAGAAGTTTAGCAAACATTAGCGAGCCAGGGTAAGTTTCTAGCAGTCACAGGATCAGAGTAGTTTACTCATAACAGACAAGGAAATCCATGCTGGTATGACAGCATGAGGTACTCCTTGAACCACTCCCCAGTGAAAGTGGTTAAAATTACATTTACTTGTTTATTTAAAATCTACTACAATAACACTGAATTAACATACTGGATTATTACTAATTATAATACACTTTGCAAATATTAAATTCTGATTTGTACTAGTACTAAAATTAGTATATGAAATTCAAAGCAGCCAATGAAATGCAAAATCTTAAGCACTTAGGAGATTTTGAAATATGTCATAACAAAATCCTAGTTTCACTTCAATTTTTTCTGTTCCCTGGAAGTGAAATTTACCAAATCCATTAAGAAACTGTAAAACTGATTTTTCTACAATCTATTATATTGCCTGTACTTTTGTTTCCCTGTTCATTGTTATAGAAGATGTTCTAAAAACGAACATTGAATTATTTATGTTACATTTACTTCTCCTTAATTCAACGGTTTAATATTGTAATTGGTATCTCTGTCTAGATGGCATGTATTTAAAATACTGTCCCCAGATCTAATTTATGTAATATTCGGTTGGTTAAATCACATATGGGAAAGAAAGGACTCAAATAAGGTTTTTAAAATATGTATAAACACATAGAATATATTGAAGTATTTGCCTATCAAATGCAGTTTGCAGGAAACACTGCCTCATTCTGTATACCATATACACCTATGTTAATCAGAATTCAATAACCCTATAAGTTAAAATAATTAAAATTAGGTATAGACTAATATAATATGAAGCTCACGGCCTTTTTGATTAAATTTGTTTTGATGTATATCTGAAATCCATGGCTAATGAAATTTATATTTGAGAATGTTAATTAATAACTCTGAAACAAATTTTCCTGCATGAATAAAAGGGTTGGTTTATTTACAATGTCGCTAATAAATATAAAGGAGGCATTTAACTAATGTTAGTTTTTCTCTAGGAATTATTTCCTTCCTATGAGGGCTCATATTCATTCTGTACAATATACTGAAGTAACATGACTGCAGGAATGACAATTTTATACACAGAACGAAGAATACGAGAACCAGGACAAGTAGCCTACATTTTGCGTTCTTTATCTTTAGTAGTTCCATGGATGTGAATATAATGCCATTCTTTTTCAAAATCTAGACCACTTAATAATAAGACTTAATGATAATTCATTAATACTAAGTTTTTACTGAAACCACAACTTCTTTATGAGTTTTACTCTTTATATTTTAATTTTACTAAGAATTATAGATAAACTCAAACATGAGTTAAACATCAGTAATGAGCCATTCATTATATGTGATGCTTTCCTATGTTATATAGTATAGAGCTAGAGGAAGTAATATTTAAATTTCAACTTTAACAAAGATGAAAATTATATAGCCACAAGGGTAAGGGGAGTTATTTTCAGATAGAATTAATTTGAGAGGAAAATACAGAAAATAAATAGTTTTTAAAAACTCCCATCACTCTATTATTATTTACTGAATATAATGGAAATGTCAACTTCAATATACATTTTACAGGTGACTCAATGTTTGGAAAAAAATAAAATGCAATTTGAGGCATATTACATTTCAGATAACTTGGAAGACATGCACTATGTAAATTTGATTCCTTATGTTTAGTTAGTACTAGAAGCCTAGCAAGAAAAAACCAGTGGAGTAAAACAATTATAGAGTAAGTGCTACAAAACCTGGTATTTATAGAAGAAGAGAAGAAGAAAGTAAAAATGAGCAGTCAGATACATAAGTGTAAATAAATCAAGAGAAGGTTGTGATACCACAGATATCAAAAAACTGCATTGTGTTAAGATTAAGAGAGTGGCTAGTTGTTGCAGAGCTGGAAGAGAACTCAAGTATCCCTGTAGTTGAAATATCCACAGAATTTTACAACATGGGAGTCAGTGGCTTTAGTCTAGCAAGTTTGACAGAATGTGCAAGGCAGCATTTATATTGGAGTAGATTTAACAGTGTTAATAATAACAGAAAACATACAGACTGCTTGAATAATCCCAATATTACTTCATTTTGAACATGGATGAGGTCACCCTTTCTCAGTCTCCATATAAATGGCAAAAATAAATGGTTTGAGAACATCATCAAGCTGATGAGGACCAATGACATGCAGCCCTCCAGGCTTAAGATTTAAAGAGATGCTTGCAAAAGCAAACAGGTAACCAGTTAAATGACTACAATATATATCTGCTTTTTATATGGGCAAACATTAACATGGACTTAAATTCTAGTGTATTTCAAAAAGAAACCTATGATTGCATGTTGAACTTTTCAATGTAAAGTCTAGGGAACGTAGCATTCCAGAAACAAAATTGATCATACTTAGATTATACTTAGAATGTAGATTCTTAGATTACGTTCTTAGATTCTTTTGCTTATTCTTAGAACATAGATTCTTAGAACATAGAACTTAGATTACATTTTAGAACATAATACTTTTTAAATGTAGTTCAGGAAAGCATGAATTCTAGGAAATGAAGCAAGAAAAATTAAGACAGAATTTACAGGGAGAAATTAATAGGGATTAAAATGAGATTTAAAAACTGTTTACAATATTTTTTCAACATTAAACAAATGTATAGTTAGTATTGAATGAATAGTAGACAAATTCAGAATGAAACTTCATCAAACATTTGGCAATCATGAAGGAACAAATTTTAACATTTCTGCTTTTTAAGGCTGGAGAGACAATAAAAGAGATGAGGAAGAAGGTATCTAAACAGAGCAGAAAATGAAAATCCAACATTTTTATCACTGAGAAGTTTAGTAAAGTAAAATACTTGTGCAAAAAAAAATAATTAAAGGAACATTTGAAGAAATCTTTGTTAGTCTAATTAAAAGTCTATTCTGATGATTTAAGATTTCCCTTGATATCAAGAACAAATCTCTTACCTACGAATTACTCTTTTTAAAATCGTGCTTCATAACAAATAATCTCAAAGTCTCAGTGGATTACAACATATATCTTCCTCAAAGGTTATGTTGTTTGTAGATCAGCTGCTATAACTTTTCTGGGCTGTAGGATGGGTTCATATCAGCTCCCTGGCTCTTATTTCTGGCTAAGGAACAGACCTTTTCTTGGTTGTGGGCACAAAACATATGAGAGCAAGAAGCTGAACCAAATTTCTTAATAACAGTAAAACCTTTTGCTCAGCTGTGTCATATCCTTTCATATTCCACCGATGAAAATTAATCATATGGCCACATTCAACTAACAGTTGGTTATAGAATTATTCCCTCTTAGAGTTAAGAAAAGAGAATAAATGTTTGTGAGTGACACAATATACCACATTAGATATAATCTGGTAATATGTTTGAGTTTTAAATATATAAAAAAGTTACATTCCATATATGTTTTTCTGTATATTCCATACTGTATACACATATATAATTAATATTGCACTAATAGTTGACAAATTCAGAATGAAACTTCATCAAACATCTGGAGATAATGAACAAATTTTAACATTTCTGCTTTTTAAGACTGGTGAAAAAATAAAGGAGATGAGAAAGAAGACAGTGTCCACAGAGAGCAGAAAATATATAAAAGAACAATATATATAATAGAGAATATATAGAAAAATATATCTGAAAAAGTAACATTGAGTCTGCACAAAATAAAGTCAATTTACTAAATAAATGAATATCTAGCCATCTTTATTTACTTATAAAGCACTGGTATCAGAAGGACATGGAATTGTATATACATAGTTCCTGAAAAAGTAATATTTATAAATTAATTATTTTATTGTTTATGAGAATAAACAGTGTAAGACATAAAAGAGCTCAGATGAATTACTTCTTGAATAAGCTTCATGATAAAAACGTTGAAGATTATGTCAGAGTGTATTAAGAGGTAAATTAGTAACTCTTGTAGGCTGGCATAACATGATCATTATTAAGCTTCAAAAAATAGCATGACATGGAATTTTAATTTAGCAGTGTTGTAAATGTAGCTGCAAAATAGGATGTTGGTGAAAATAAAAATGTAATAGTAAAAATCCGGCTGCAAATTTTATATTAACTAAATAAAAACCAGTAATTAAAGTGGAGGTTGTCTAGAGGAAGTAATATAATAGTACATTAAGTTTTTAGTAATGAATTGAACATGGAACAAAGAGCACTGGTAATTTGAGAATATGAGTTTGTGCATACTTACAAATCTCAATCTTTGACATAAGTAGACAACAATAATATGCATTACTTTATAAGTAGATATTCAATTAAGAATACTTAATGAAATTAAAACAGAATGGTTTAATTCAATAGTTTTTAAAACTCACAATTCTGCCGATTAGCATTTGAAATGAGATCAGTTGCACAGTTGTTCTAGTCCAAATCTTGATTTGCTAATCTTGGTTGAGCTCACTTGTACATCTGAGGTGGGCTGGTTTGGTATGTAGGTTTATAATGCCCTCAACTAGGATTTCTGGGAGAAGAGATCCACATGGCCTTTCCACCTAATGTTCCCAGAAAGTCTTGTTTTGTGAGTAATCAATCTTTTGATATGTTCTTGATGAATGTTACATACTGAAAGTTTCTGTCTTTCCAAAATTATTTTTTTGTACTCTTGAAACCCAGTGTGGGTGTATTTGGAGACAGAACCTCTAAATAAGTAATTAAGAAAAAATAAGGTCATAAAAATAAGCCCTATTCTGACAGAGTAAGTGTTTTTCTAGGAAGAGACACCAGAGCTTGCTCTCTCTCTCCCTTCACAAATAAACAAGGAAAACATTTGAGCATAGGTGAGATGCTGACAACTGAAAGCCAAGAGGTAAGTCCTCATTATGAAACCTACCTTGCCAGTACCTTAGTAGGGGAATTTCCAGCTGTAGAATTGTAGGAAATAAATTTCTGTTGGTTTATGCCACCCAGTCTATGATGCTTTGTTATAGCAGCCTGAGTAGACTCATATACTGAGTATGGGACATCATCAGTCCTGACATCCAAACAAAATTTTGGGTGCCGAAATTCTATGGGGTAGGGTAAACACTTGACAAGGTGAGCAGGTCACTCAAGTGATGGTCACCACACCAGGAACCTTTCTTCTATTGTTTTTGTTTGCTAATTGACTCTGTGGCCAGGAGGGGAGCATAGACTTGGGGTGTGGCCTGCTGCCTTGTATGCTTCCTCCGCAGAGCTTGTGATCTGAGCTGTGTTCATTTGCTGAGTCCTAACAAGTATCCGCTACAGATTTAACTTAACTATCCTGGGTGGGAAGTTCCTAGAGTTGGGATTTAAGGACTAGGGTATAACATTGGGGCCATCATGAATATGGCCCTAGTTGTGTGTCTTGGCACAGTCCTATGTATGTGTCTTAGACAGACTCATGTGTCTTCATGCTAGCAAAAGCCATGACTGATCCTTAGCTTAGGGGAGCAACTCAGTCTCTGACTATGTGTGTGTGTTTTTTTTCTTTTTGTCTTAACAAGGCATGGACTTTCATTCTGTACAGTGCTTAAAGGAGAGACTGAAAACCTGTGCCACACACAGGCCTATCATGTGGTCACTAGGAAACATAATCACCATATGGCACTCTGAGGTCCACATTTCTAAAAGCAGATGGCTCTAAGCACCCTTCTAAATGCCTTTGTTGTTCCTAATACTCAGGCTTATAGAGGAAAATGCACATGGCACCCACATGTCATAGCCAAGATGTTAATTAAACCTGAATTAGGCAGGGCATGGTGGCTCACGCCTGTAATCCCAGCACTTTGGGAGGCCGAGGCGGGCAGATCGTGAGGTCAAGAGATCAAGACCACCCTGGCCAATATGGTGAAACTCCATCTCTACTAAAAATACAAAAAAAAAAAACAACAAAAAAAAAAAACCAACCTGAATTAAGTCTGGGATCCCTAAGCCCAATAAAGTAACCATTTTCATGGAGAAGCCCTCTAACCATAATGAGTTTCCTCAGAGGAAAAAACATATAAATATTAGCAGGATAGAGAGGACTTACCCTTTGAGGTATATCCAGTAACCACATAGTAAAAATGAATAAGCAATAAATACATTTTTAAAAAACTGATTAAAATGGAAGAAAAAATATCTTTGTTAAAAACATCCATGATTTTTCCAAACTGGAAGTCCAGAATATACTAAAATAATTAACACAACAAAAATGTAAAAGAGCATTGCACAGCTTTGGCACTTCAAAACATAGGTTCTGTATTTACTTCAACATTTGCTGAAATATACCAATTGGCAAAACTTCTGTGTCTTTATCAACACCAGAACATGAATCACCAGTTACATCTGGAAAAATCTGAGAATATAATGTATCCCCTCTCATTTTAGAGGAGTTAACAAACATAAAATAGCAAACAAGAGGGCTGTCATTAACCATCAGAACTATTGCTTTGCCTAAATTTTCTATATTCATGAAGCTCATTGTCCCAATAATAAGGACATGGGTTCTGACAGAACAAATAATATATACATAGTAATAATAAGATTCTGACATAACAGGTATTATAATATATTAAATAAAATTAAATGTACACTTAAATGTACACTTTTACAGATGTGACACTTAAAATCATGTCTATGAAATGGAATTCCACGGCCTTCCCTTCTGGTTAAAATAATTAATGTAATCTGTGGTAGGGAAAATAATGGCCCTTCATAGATATCATAGCCTAACCCTATACTATATAACCCTTATATTATATTATAATATAATACTTACTACATTATAATACTACATTACTAGGAGAATTCAAGCAGCAGATGAAATCAAGGCTGCTAATCAGCTGATGTTAAAATAGGGTTATCCTGGATTATCTGTGTAGGTCAACATAATCGTAAGCATTCTTAAATGTAGAAGCTGGAACAAAAGGAGAGATAGGGTAATAAGAACTTGACCCACAGTTGCTGGGTTTGAATACTGAGGAAGAAGGACATGATAAAAGGAATTTGGGCAACCTCTAGATTCTGGAAAAATCTAAAGAAAAGATTATACCACAGAGTTTTCAGAAAGGATTATGGCCCTTGCAAAACCTTGATTTTAGCCCATTGAGGCCCAGTTTGGGAAATGGAACTATATAGAACTGTAAGATAATGAATGCATATTATTTTATGTAACAAAGTTTGTGGTTATTACATTTGCTGTAGAACACCAACACATGGCTCAAATTAAAACAGGATCTTCAAGAATTCTAACAAGACCTACTTAAGAAAAGGGATGATTATCTCTATTGCTTCTCTGTTTAATAGCACCTTTTGGCCTGTTCTTACACATAGAGAGAATAAATGGAGTCTCTTAGTGAATTACTGGAACTTTACTGCCATTGTTTCATCCATTAGATTTTTTCACGTTAAATCTCATTGAAGTTAGTGACTCCATCAAATCAGCAACTAGTGAGTGACTCCATCAAATCAGCAACTAGTGATTATTATGTTATTATACATTTGTCTAATGTGTTGTTTCCCTGCATTTTTCAATGCCTCTCAGCTACAGGTCACCTTTCCTAGGATACCCTTGAGAAATCTCAACAGCCCTGCTATCACACTCAATCTTTGCAAATCCTATCTTAACCTCATCCAGCATTCTCTAAGAAAACAGATATGGGCATTACATTCATGTTGTCCTCCCCAAGGAGATTTATTTGATAAACTCATTCAATATATGCTAATACAAACAAGCTTGCAAAAATGGATGGGACATGGATTTTCCCAATGTAGAAGTGCATATGACTTTTACTAAATTTCTTGGCCTCATTTGATCCTCAAGGGCTACTCTATCTTAAAAAATGTCAAGAAAGAGTTATTGACCTGCTCAGGAATCATATTTTAATTATAATTATAAATTCAATATCTTTGGGAAGATTTTAGATGGAGTCATTGCCTTTTCCATTTACAAATTTTATATAAGACTATTTATTTTATTACTTCAAATCAGCCCACTTTAAATAGACCAACCCCTCAAACAATAGGTTCTAGAATCTGTGGATTTTACAAGGTAGTAGGCACTCCATTACAATAAAATAAGAAATTTCATTAGTGCCCACCAGAGACTCCTTCACTATTCAAGTTTCAACAAACTTTTCGTGCTTACTGAAGTCTCTAGGTCACCTACAATCCCTACAAATTGCCCATGGTTCCTATATAATAAAACTACCATCTTCAGTCCCACATTATACAATATAGAGTGAAAGCCAGTCAGTTTTTGGGCTCTTCTGGAGATAGAGACTCCTGCAGGCTCTTCACTATTTATGCTTGTATATCGAAATATTAGGCCACAAGGTTCCTGTTCAAATACAAGTGTTACCCATAGGGCAGAGCCCAACCTAGGCACTGTGGTGTATACCACTTGTATAAAGGGGTGACCTAATAATCTCTCCTCAGTTCTTTTCCAGATGCAATGATGCCAAATGCTGTCATCCATTTCCAAGACCCTTTGGCCACCTGTGGAATCTTTTGAGATCACCAGTGAATAGCAAAGGTAGTTCATAAACTTTATAGATGGGAGTGCCACCAACATACATGATGAAGCCAAGTGTAGGGCCGCCAATAATGTTTTATCCTTTAACTAGTGTAACTATAAAGGAAGGAACCCAAGGGTTGGCCTGATTCCCAAAACCTCAAGAAATCATTTTAGCATTGGACATTGTACCCATTTTAGAGTCTTGGGCCACTGAAAATGGCCCTGTGTTCTATACAATGACAACAATTGCTTAACCAGGTTTTTCCCCTGAGGGTAAAGAACTCTAAGAATTTGTTGCTTTACATATACTCAACATATATGTCAATGTTACACATCTCTCTGTGTACACTAAAACCAAAATATAAGGCCTCATCAAGACAGTTCTTACACCTCTTGAACTCCAAATGTTATGGTATTGTTTATACTTCTTGGATAAAGAGTATAGTAAAAACTTGAAAAAATAAACTCTCCTTAAATGCACACTCCCTTCTCCCAACGCCCTCACCAAATTGTCAGGTTCCAGGAATTGTCCATCTTCAAGGAAATTCAAGGCATGATTACAAGAGAGCAGTCTCCTAGAAGCAATAACTTTAAATAAAAGCAGACAATCAAGATTGAGTGGTTGTGTGGCCTGATCACCTTTCAGAAATTGTGCATTAAGAGCCAGCAGGCATTTTACCAGCAAAGTAGTCATTCTAATTTCCTGCTTTCATTTTGGAAATCATACTTTACAGGATTAGACTCTTCTTTAGTGACTGAACATGATAAAAGACCCTAGTGTCAATAGGTCTAGATAAAAAAATTTAGTTTTTTTTAAGTAATTTTAGGTAATAAATTTTACTGAGTATTATGATATCATTGTAGAATTGGCTTTTCTGTGTGACCTTCAAATGTAATTTATTAATATATGAATAAGACAGCATACAATTTGTTTTGTTTATTAACTGAATTTTCTCTTACATATGTAGATGCCTATGTAGAAAAGAGAAAAATAATTATCATTTCTGCACTGTGTATATAATAGAAATAAATATATTAAATAATAATGCTGATAAATTATTAGGACCATATTACATCATAGAAAATAAATAAAGGAAAATCTCTCTTCATTTATTTAGCCTAAGTTAAATTAGCATCCATAGTTCAGCATTTATGATTGCCATCAAGGTGTGTATTTAATGTACTAGTGTACTTTTCTTTAACATTATACTATAAAATAGTTCTCATTTATTAGATTTTAAAATTGCCATATAAATTGCTATGTAATATATTATTTATAGAGCTGCTTACAAACATTTTCCTATAATAACATGGCTCGTAGAAATGACAGCTGTGATATACTATTATCATCATAGGGATTCATTACAGCTGCAATTTTTCAGGGTCACAGATGAGGTATAAAGATAAAAGGTGGCATAAAACTAGAAGAATATAGCCTCACAATTTATTTTGATACACAGTTTCATAATGGGGAGTATTTTTCAAACCACTCCTCTACCAATGAGTGTGAGGATATACTACAATTTTCTCTTATAGATATTGACTTCCAAAATTTTATTGTCATGGTTATTGACTTCCAAAATTTTTTTGTTTTAAGTTCACCCATTTAAATAAACAGGCAAATCCTGCATAATTTATTATTATTATTATTTAAAATTTGTTTAATTTTAAAAATAAGTTGTCTTGTTTTTCTTTATATTTTTGAGTCATATTGTTGTCTAGAAGTACTGTACCAATTATAACTACCTTGATCTAGTTTAATGCATGAATCAACATCAGATAGCTATCTGGAGGGATAGGTATTAGCAGTTATTTTATTACTTTCCAACTCAGTTGGCAAAACTGGCACCCTGGGATAATTTATATTTCTGTAATCACTACTGCTTCTAGGAGCAGAGCACATAATTTAGGCCCAAGCCAAGTAACACACTGTACCACTTATATTTTATATTCATTCAGTGGTTGGTTAAGAAAGCAGTATAAATTAAATCTGTCAGCATATATGTCAGTACTATTCACTGGGAATCCTATGTACTTACTATGTATTGTGAGTGACTTGGGGTAAATGTAGTCACTAGAACTGCTATCTAACCTCTAGAGGCTCAAAGGAGAGAGATTTTCTAAAGAAGTCAACACACAGTGAGAAGTGCTGAAAAATATTGAGCAAGATATACTCTGTTCTTATGGACAAAATCAAAGCAAAATAAATAAATTACGACTTAATTAAGAAACAATTTCTTTGGTGGTTTAAGTCAACTTGAATTGAGTTTGACTTAATGATAAAACAATTCCTTTGGTTGTTTAAGTCAACTTGAATTGAGTTTGGTAATTTTCAAGTATACAAGCTCTATCTAAAGTTTATTTTGAAGAGCATTGTTAATTGTCAACTCAAAAATCCAATAGCTGTACTTGGGAAGACTATGATAAATAGAAGAAAAGATCAACTATGTGTTTCACAATAAGCCCAAGGTCAAGATAACTCAGCTTTTATAATGTCATTCTTCATGCCCTGATGAAGAAGTAAAAGGGCATGTGGATAGAGCTCCCCTTGGGTGTATCATTCTGGGTCTGCTTTTTCATTTATCATTCTCTTCATGCCAAGATATTTTTTAGTGTTCAAAGAATATGGAACAGTTTATGTCCCAATGTAAACATGATTCTTATATAGCTATATAAATAGAAAAAAAAAAGACCCACTATAATTCCTTTTTAGTTTCTTTATCATTTAATTTTTGAATAACAACTGCTTCCTGAATCACTAAGATATATCTTTTAGAACAACAACAACAAAAAAATAGATGTTGTTGTCCCCAAGTAGACAGTCACCATGAAAGATGGACCCAAAGATCAATGTAAAATAACTGACTTTGGAAAAAAACCACAGTATTTCAATTCAAGAGTGTCATTTATGATATGCATCTATCCAAATATCTACATATCCATTCATCTATCCATCCATCCATCCCTATCTATTATAATATCTAAGTAATATTTTTAAATATTTTTATTTAAATATCTTTACAAATATGATGTTTTTTAAACATTTTATAATGAGCTTTAGAAGTTAAAATCATCATTCTTTTTATTTCACTCTTATTTTGTTCTTATTTCAAAGTCTTGATACAATTTCTAAGTTAATTCTCTAAAGGGATCCTTCTGTCTACTGTAATTTATGTCTTTTTTGTTCACTTTAAATGTAGCATCATTTTATTTAGCAGATCTTATGTTCCTGGCACTTCTGCTAACAATTCTCTATCTTGATTTTAAATTACCAGAATGTCAGAAAAATAAGCTATCTTAAATTTGCAAGATTTTTGTTATCTCTCTTCATTTATATTTTTGCCCTTTACCTAAAAACCCACTAAGAGTCTGAGACAGAATCATAGCTATATTTTTATAACAAACTTTTGTTAATTTTGAGTTTTATTTCAGAATTTATAGCATTTTATACTTTAGAACTGAGTAGAATTGAATGAGAATTAAAAACTGGAATTTATAAACTTGGGTATAAGCTTTTAAAGACAGAATAGAGTGGTCTTGGCTAAATCTTTTTTTCTTTTATCAATTTTATAATTATTTAATACCCTAATTTCTCTACAAATAGAGTTTTGGAGTTTTGGACCTGCAATGGTTTTTATTTCTCTTTGGATGAGGATAATTACTCTTAATCACCTGTGCTTGTATAGATTAATATATATTCCTTACCTTAGCACTGTTTTCTTATGTGAGATTTATTAATGTTATTACTGAAGTGCACAGAATAGATACAATAACCTTATTATCTTATTGTGCTAATTGTGACTTTATCAATCAAAATAAACAAGGATTATAATATAAAATATGAAGTAAAATATGAGCCAGAAGGGGACACGCTAAAATGACTTTCCCCCACTCTTGATATGCTTATACATGTTTTAGTTGTTAGTGCTGTTAAGAGATGATAAAACTGATGGGGACTGTGAAGGGGATTGGAAGAACATATTGGGAGGAAAAAAAAAAATCTACTTTTTGTAAATTTAGTAGAAGTTTCCTTATTTCATATTGTTTGTCATGATACCTCTAAAATTTTCTAAGTTTCAATGATGAAGACTGGTTTCTAATTCTGGAAATTATCGCCAAGAGTCTGGGACAGTTACAGCCACAAAAAAATAATAAGCTAGGGTTATGCAGATAAGTAGTTTGAAGGCATGAAAAAATCTACTTTTACTAATTTTTTTACTACTTTTTTTTTCAAAAAAGTCTACTTTTACTAATATAGATGGATCTGCTTTGAGATAAAAGATTCAAAGGGCATCAGCTTCCCGAAGGCAGCAGTTGTTTCTCTTCATATTTATAGCCCTTACATCTAATGCAATTCTGTCAAGTGGTAGCTACTTAAAAAATAATAACAATAAATTAAACTATACATGACTGGGTCAACTTGAATATTTGTCCTTCAGGTAAACAAACTGAATTTCAGAGACCGAAACAACCGGAGGTTTATAGCAGAGATGGGACTCCCATGTTGGCCTTCTGACTGCCTGGGTGGCTTTCATTCCATTTTGCTTGGAATGTGGCAGTCCTATTGATTTAAAAGCTGGAAATTTTATTATATATTTTCTGATGTTGGTTATGTACTAAAATATTCATTTATTCATACTTGCTTTCTTTCTAAAGGCTTTAGATCCATCTGTACTAATGCTTTTAAACTATTCTCTCAATAATCACTTTCAAAATCATTAAAGGCAATGGTACTGTCCAGGGCTGCTTGCAGTGTAAGGCTTTGGTCACCAAACACTTGCCATTGTCATGCTTCTGAAGCCACATCAGTTAAACATTCAATCTAATTAAATACATTTTCTGTCGTGTTATATAGAAATTCTATAACTGCCTTTGAACGTAAGTAAAGAGACTCTTCTATAAAATGTACATTCTCCTTGAATTTTGCATTTAATCACATGATTGTATAAATCTTCCACCACCCTTTCATGTATGCCAAGATTAAGAATGTCATATATTTATATCAAAAATAAAAAACAAAATCAGAGATGTGAAGTGACTTAAACAGATAAAATAGAGGCTAATAGGAGACTTAGAATTGCTCCTCCATCTCCTTAATTTCATTCCAATCTTCTTTCAAGGTCTTAGTTATGATTAAACTTCTGTATATGCTTATAGATTGCATAAATATAATTCAATCTGGAACATTTATTTATATACTAATTTAGAAACTTTCAATGGATTATAAACTTGAGAGGTCAAATACAGCATCACTCATTAACTCCTAAAAATTCAACACAGCTACCATATCTATAAACAAATATAGCTTATCAAATAATAGCTTATCAAAATAATAATGAAGGTATTTATTCAAATAATTATTTGCCAGCTTACACTTAGAAAATATTTGCATATTTCTTCAGTGTTATAATGCTCTTATTTTTAATAAAAAATAATAAGTATTTTTAGTTCACTTAAATTTCTTTGGGTTAACACAAAATAAAACTTTGTAAATGTAAATACATTTAGTTCACAAAATGCTACTGTGTGATGCTGTTTTCTCAATAGGCAAATCTTACAAATACTTAAGTTATTGTTGGCAATTTTCTGCAGCATTAAGTATTAAGAGCTTTAAATATACCTTCATATTTATTTAGATTCATAATCTTTTCATTTTACATCAGTTTTATGTTAAAACAAAATAGAACAGAAAGCGCAGAGGCCCCACATAGCCCCTGTTTCCCACATATATATAACCTATCCCACTATTAACATCCCACAATGTCTTTTCTATACGTTTGAATTGGAAAACAGTACTATTCAAAAATTCAAGGAAACATATAGATTTCTATTCATAAACATGTGAAAAAAAAACTTCTACTCAAAATATTAGTTCACACATTCAAAGCAACCCTTACTGAGAAATCAGTACACAGTATCAAGAAGCTTTATAAAATATACAAATCATTTGAAAGGAACAGTCATGGGGAAAGAGATGGATAATTATTAGAGGAAACCATTATGAGTAGTTAGGAATACAATCACAACATTGTTTGTCTTGTGCCAAGAATTGTTATAAATTTTCCAATTATGCTACCTTGCTAAATAGTTACATTGAGACTTGGCTTTGTAGTTTTTTAATACAGAAGGGATATTTTAAACTGCAATTTTATTCACATATTCATCATAAAGTTGTGTTATATGTTTAAATACTAAGTAAACCTTATGCCTTCCTGACTTACCACCTTTGATACAGGAAAAATCATTGGCAGTGTCATCAATATTACCTTAACAAACCAAAATAATTCAATATTTCATATTTATTTCTTCTGTCTTCTGCCAACTCCCAAACAACCTATGTCCTAATAGCCTTGTGGTCACAGAATATAGGCCGAGCATTTTATAGTATTTTTTTTAGCAATAATGTAACATGTTAATATTTTTTTTGAAAATTAATGAATAGCACACAGAAGAATTGATATACAATGATATACAGTCCTCCACAGAATGTTTTGTCAAGTGTGTTTCTAAACAGTTATCATTCACATCCTAAATTGAATGCCAGTCTTGAATAAAGGGCTTTTTCACAGATTACTTCCAAATTCTCAATGTTTCATTCAGTTGTAAAGTACTTCAAATATGCAAACAACTAATATTTAGAATTGGTAAAATATAGAGAATCAGAAGTTAGATAAGGTAGCTGTGTTGAATTTTTAGGGGCTAATGAGTGATGCTGTATTTGACCTCTCAAGTTTATAATCCATTGAAAATTTCTAAATGAGGTTAATAGGTATTAGCATGTATATATTTGTCATTATTCTGATGAATTTGATGCTGGTTAATATGACTTACTGTAAATATTAAGTAAGTTTTACAATTTGAAATCTACCCTCCTACTAGTCAAAGGCAGATTAAAACTATGAAAAAGGGAAAAAAAGGAGGGGAAGGGGAAGGGCCAGGAGGTAATCAAAAATCATGTTCTGAGAAAGCAAGATCTCATTAGGAAAACTGACAAAGCTCCAAATTACCACTTATTTCCTTCAAATACCAAAGTGTACTAGAATAATTCACCTGGTATAATTGGAAGTCGTTATTGTCTGAAAACAATATCCATAAGAGGCTGAGTACAGTGGCTCACGCCTGTAAGCCCAGCACTTTTGGAGGCCAAGGTGGGTGGATCAGGAGGTCAGGAGTTCAAGACCAGCCTGTCCAACTTGGTGAAACCTAGTGTCTACTAAAAACTACAAAAATTAGCCAGACACAGTGGCGGGCATCTGTAATCTCAGCTACTTGGGAGGTTCAGGCAGGAGAATCGCTTGAACCCAAGTGGCAGAGGTTGCAGTGAGCCAAGATCACACCACTGCACTCTAGCCTAAGTGACAGAGTGAGACTCCATCTCAAAACAAACTAACAAACAAAAAAACAATATACATAGTAATGGAGGGTCTGAAATAAGCTTATGAAGAATGCTTGGATCTTAGATGGCCTTCATAGCTGTAGACAAGAAATATCTTTTCCTACTCTCTGTGTGAATAATTCTTAAATGTTTTCAACAACACGGAACTCTCCAAGAACAACAGACTTATAGATCTGTTTATTTGACATCTTCAACAGAACATCTAATAGTCAAGTCAAATTAATTGTCAGAATCAACATTTTAATTTTTTTATGGAAGTATAATTTACATACAATAAAATGTACAGATTTTTAAGGGTACAGTTTAATGAGTTTTAATAAATGTGTGTGTATATATATAACCAACACGTTGGTCAAGATTTAGATTATTTTTATCACATGACATCTTCCAGGTAAGCACTCTTCTGATTTTTATCATTTGTTTAGATTATTTTAATCTGTTCTAGAGCTTCATATTAATGAAATAATACAGCATGCACTGTTTTGTATGTCTTCTTTTACACAACATTTTTTAAAGATTTTTCTCATGTTACTGAATGCAACGGTAGTTTGTGTCTATTTGCTGCAGGTTAGTATTCCATTTGTTGTATAAATAAAATTATTTCCCTCTATTCACCAGGAAATAAGCACTTAGATTTTTTATTCTCACTGTTTGTATATTTTGAATGAGTTTCTAGAAACATTCTTGTAAAAAAACGCAAATAAAGTGTTTCACTTTTGTTTGGTAAATAACAAGTGAATTGACTGAGTCATATGATAAATAAATTAAATTTAGAAGATATTTTCAAAATCTTTTCCAAGATAGTTGAATTAATTTCAATTCCTACCAGAAACACTAGTGACAAATTCAGATGATCCACATTATTGCCAACACTTAATATATCAGTCTTAGTTAATCATAGCCATTCTGAAGTACTAGTATTGTATGCTGATTTAAATTTTATTTCTCTACTGTCTAAGTATGTTGAGCACCATTTCATGTGCTATTTTGTATCTTTATTTTTGTGTGTATGAACCTGTGAAGAGCTGCACAGGTCTTTTGTTAATTTTATACTGGGCGATTTTGATTTGATTATATTGTAGATGTAAATATCATATATACCCAGTGTTTTTCTCTTCTGGTATGCTATTTTAAAATGTTATTTAGTGAGCAGAATTTTTTCAAAGAAAAGTAGCCACTTTTTATTAGTAATTATTATGTCCTCCCTAAGAAATTTTTGCAAACCCAAGTAGCCTCTGGTAGATATTGTAAGGCTTTATAAATTTAGTCTTTTTATTTTTAGTTCTTTTTTCCTATAACAAATAATATATATGGGATATAAGTTAGAATAATTATTTAAAGAGTAGTTATCAAAGTGTCCCTGCATTATTCATTGAAAAGAATTTCTTTTCCTCTTTCAATTGTCATGATATTTTTGTTAGAAGTTAATTCTCTGTATTAATGGCACTTATTTGCCAGCACTCCATTCTATTGACTTAGTTCTCTTTTTTCCCAATTTTTTTTGTTTAAGTAATTTTCCTATGTCTTTTGAAATTTATATATATGTATATTTTTTTTAAATATGAATTTTACAGAAATGTATAGAATTTTTATTCAGATGATGTTAAATATAAAGGTAAATTTGGAGAAATGTCATATATTAAAATACTGAGTTTTGAAACAAAGTCACAGAAAACATCATACTGAATGGGGAAAAGTTGAAAGCAGCCCCACCATGAACTAGAACAAAACAATGATGTTTACTGTCACCAGTACTATTCAACATAGTACTGAATGTGCTAGCCAGAGCAATCAGGTAGAGAAATAAGCAAAAGCATCTAAATTGGAAAAAAGAAAGTCAAATTATTTATGTTAACTAATTATATAATCTCATACTTAGAAAACCCTGAAGATTCTTCCAAAAGACTTCTGGACTTGATAAACAATTTCAATTTAGTTTTAGGATAGAAAATTAATGAACAAAAATTAGTTGTATGCCCATACACTCACAATACTCAAGCTGAGAACCAAATTAAAAACTCAATCACATTTATAACACCCCCCCCCACCACACACACACCCAGGAATGCATTTAACCAAGGAAGTGAAAGACTTCTACAAGAGAATGACAAAACACAGATGAAATTAATTATAGATGGTACAAACAAATGGAAAAAACATTTCATGCTCATGGAATAGAAAAATCAATATCAATGGAATGACCATACTGCTCAAAGCAATCTACAGATTCAATGCAATTTCTATCTAATTATCATTTTTTACAAAATTACAAAAAAACAAGCCTATGAAACAAAAAAGAGCCCAAATAGCCAAAGCAACCCTAAGCAGAAATAACTGAGTTGGAATCATCATATTACCTGACTTCAAAATATACTACACAGCTACAATAACCAAAACACCATGGTACTGGTGCAAAAATAGAAACAGAGATCAATGGAAAAGAATAGAAATCCTAGAAAAAAAAAGCACTTAAAATTTGGAAGATATTTTCTTCTAAATACCTACAACAAACTGATCTTAAACAAAGTTGACAGAAACAAACAATGAGAAAAGGATGCCCTATTAAATAAATGGCACAGGGAATTTTGGCTATCCATATGCATAAATAAAAGAATGAAAATGGACCCCTATCTCTTACCATACACAAATATTAACTCAAGATGAAGTAAAGACTTAAATGTAAGACCTGAAACTATAAAAATCCCAGAAGAAAGCCTAAGAAAAGCTCTTCTGGATATTGGCATAAGCAAGGAATTTATGACTATGACCCCAAAAGCAAATGCATCAAAACCAAAAATAGACAAATGGGAATTAAATGAAAGAGCTTCTGCACAGAAAACCAAATAAAATAAAAAATCAACTAAGTAAACAAGCATCCCACAGAATGAGAGAATGTATTTGCAGACTCTACATCTGATAGAGGCCTAATAGCAAGAACCTATTAACAGAACTCAAATTAACAAGAAAAAAACACAACCCCATTACAAAGTGAGCAAAATATGTGAATAGACATTTTTCAAAAGAAGACACTGTATGTCTTCCTTTTGGAAGTTCCATCCATGTTGTCATGGAATCAACCATGATCTGGCTGATTGGAATCAACCAAGTCATGAAATCAACCTAAATGTCCATGGTTGGTGGATTGGATAAAGAAAATTTGACATATATACACCATGCAGTCATTTAAAAAGAATGTAATCATGTGGGAAGCAACATGGATGGAGCTTCCAACAAACATATTTTAAATATGCTCATCATCACTAATCATCAGAGAAATGCAAATTAAAATGCAAATTAGATGAAGATGTCTATTATCTTCTGGTATCAACATGATACCATCTCATACCAGTCAGAATGGCTACTATTAAGTTGAAAAATAACAGATGTGCAAAGGCCATGGAGAAAAGAAAATGATTATACACTGTTAGTGGGAATACAAAATTTTTTAGCCACTGTGGGAAGCAACTTGGAAATTTCTCAAAGAACTAGAAACAGAACTACCATTTGACCCAGCAATACCACTTCTCATTATCTACTCAAAGGAAAATAAACTGTTATGTCACAAAGATACCTGCACTTGTATTTTTATTTCACTGCTATTCGCCATAATAAAGTAATGGGATCAACCTAAGTGTCCATAACTGGTGTACTGGATAAAGAAAATGTGATATATATGCACCATGGAATATTATGCAGTCATCAAAAAAGAATGAAATCATGTCCTTTGAAACAACAGGGGTGGAACTGGAGGTTATTATCCTAAGTGAAATAACTCAGAACCAGAAAATCAAATACCACAGTTCACTGATAAGTGGGAACCAAATAATGGGTACACATAGATATATAAATGGAAATAATAGACACTGGGGATTCCAAAAAGGGAGAGGGGGAGGGGAATAAGGGTAAAAAACTTACCTCCGGATCCCAGAGCAAGAGTTCAGCACCAGCTTCCGGGCCCCGCGATGTATCAGCCACTCTCCCAGCTCCAAGCCGAAGCCACCCAGGCCACCAGTGATAATCAGCTCCTGTGGGGCGGGCAGAAGGTCTTGGAGACGGCGGCCATCAGCGTGGGTCTGGCCCCCTTCAACACAGCCTCCGGCTCCTCCACACGCACCTGCACAACGACTTTACCAATGTGCTTCCCCTGGGCCATGTAGCGGAAGGCATCCTCCACCTGGGCCCTGGGGAACACGGCGCACCTGAGGGGTTGCACTACGCCATCGCGGATGCCAGCCTGCAGAAGCGCTGACACCTCACGCCAGGCGGCACTGGCTTCATCGAAGAGCGAGTCCAGAAGGAGCCTGTGGAAGGTCACGTTCTTCAACACGATGGCCATGCCAAGCGGGTGTGTTAGCAAGGTCAAATCTGCCAATTTACAGGAAGCGGCCGTGCTGAGCCAAGCACCTCACGCTGGCCTGCAGCTTCTCTTCCGCCAAGGAGTTCAGGACCAGGTCAACGCTCTTCCCACTGTGTGGCACATGCTTCTCGAACGACGTGTCCCTCGAGTTGGCAACGCTGGTGCTGTCCAGCTGGGGGAAGCTGGCCTGGAGGTACGCCCGCTTCTCGGCCGACCCCACGGTGGTGAAGACGCGGCAGCCCAGGCTGAGGGCGATGGCGACGGCGGCCTGGTCCACGCCGCCCGAGCCAGAGGGGATGCACACCGTCTCCCCGCGCTGCACCCGCCTGCACACCACCAGTGCATAGTAGGCTGTGGTGTAGACGGGCACCGAGGCCGCCTCCTCCAGGGTCCAGTGGGAGGGCACGTCCCAGAGGAAGTCCGGTAACAGCAGGACAGAGGTGGCCAGGCCCTCGGCGGTCACACGCTTGGCGCTGGCGTCGCGGCTCGAGAACTCCATACCCAGTAAGCGGTCCTTGGTGGCTCATTTCCCTGGGATGGCGTCAGCGGGCAGCTCGCTAGTGGCCAGCATGATGTCGTGGAAGCTGAGGGAGGCGTAATAGACCGTGCAGAGCTGGGCGCCAGGGCTGGCGGGCTGGGCACGGCGCAGCGAGGAGCAGACCCAGCGGATGGAGGACAGGTCCCCCCGGGTGAGGACCATCACGTAGGCGTGTGCCGTCAGCTCCTCGGGCTTGTCCTGCTCCAGCCGGAAGTGGCGGAAAGCCCCTCAGGCCCCGTCGCGGTAGAAGTTCAACACCAGTTCTCCCTGAAGCACCTTCTGCAGTTCTGTGGGGCCCGGGTCCACATTCGGGACGCGGGAAGTGCTGCCGAGGTTGGAGAGTGCCTGCCGGGCTCTTGGCGGAGACAGTTCCCCAAGCCCACCACGCCGGAGGCGGTGCAGTTGACGGCCTCCAGCCACACGGGCCGGGAGGAGGAGCCGGCCAGGAAGCCCTTCAGAGAGTCCACCCAGCGGAAGCTGGTGTCCTCCACCGGAAGGAAGATGGGGCTGTCTTGCGGGGCGGGCGCACAGGAAAAGTGCAGAGCGGTGGAGAAAAGTGCGGAGCGGTGGAAGGACTTCTTCAGGCCCACTGGCGCAGCAGCGACTTGGAGAAGAGGCTCTCCCACGCGTCCTGGCTCAGGATGCCCTGGGCGTACTGCGCTCAGTGGAGGTGAGGAAGGCCACGGTCTCCCCAAGGGGGTGCCTCCAGAACAGCGTGTGCCGCAGCAGAAAGCCCCGCTCTCTCAGGGCAGCCACCATGTTGCCGAGGGCTGAGGCCGAGTCCCCGAGGGCAGCCACTGCACAGTAGCACACCAGGAGGTCAGTGCTGCCCAGGGCTCTGGGGGCAGGGTCCACGGAATCCCACTGGCTCTGGGCAATGTCGTGCTGCTGCAGCTTGGCCTGGACAGCCTCCAGGGCCTGAGGGTGGCGGTCGGTAGCCGTGTAGCTCAGCTGCAGCAGAGGCTGCGTGTTGAGCAGGCCTGGGATGCAGGAATACAGGTGACCATGACCAGCCAGCACCTCCACCACCTTCATCTTCAGGATGGGCATGTTCTCCAGGGCAGTGTCCACGCAGGGCTTGAGCTCTGGGGAGTCCAGGAGGCGGCTGGGCAGAGAGTCCTCTGGCAGCTGAGACCTCTCCTGGGCCAGCACCTGTGCCAGCTCCAGCTGTAGGTTCCCATTGATCTGAAGCCCGCAGGCAGCCGACAGCAGCTGGGGCAGTGCCTGCTGCGGGGAATCCTGGGGGACCTGGGCGCCGTCCAGTCCGGGCACCGCCATCTTCAGCCCCTGCTGGGTCACCTTAGTCTGCAGCACCTGCACCAGTCCCTTGCACAGCTGCAGCTCCTCCTTCAGAGTAGCGTGCCCGGACAGGCACCAGTCCTCTTCGTGGAGCATGAAACAAAACTCCAGGACAAACGCTCGATGCTCCTGTGGCTGCCGTGGAGCCGCCGAGGCGTGGAGCCTGAAGAAGTGGACACTTCTGGCCGCTGTGGTCTTCAGCCACCTGCTCACCACCAATGTCAGCCACTTGGGCCTCGTCCTGCTGTGTGTACAGCTTCTGCCTTTGGGTGGCCCGGTCAATGTGGATGGCAGTGATGCAGGTGGGCAGGAACAGGCTGCGCTGGCCCGTGCCCAGGATGGACATCTGCAGCATGGTGTCCAGGAAGGGTACCCAGTTGTCCTTCCACAGTAGCTTGCCCTAGTTGCCTTCCAGGCTGGCCTCTAGGATGCCCTGGAAGTGAGGGCCGTAGTCGTAGCCACGCAAACACAGCTCCCTGTGCACTTCAGCCTAGGCCAGGAAGCATGGCTCCCTGGGGCTGGTGATGGGGCTTTCCTGGTGGTCAAAAAGCCTGGGGTCAGGGTCCTCCCACTGATACACCTTCCCACTCACTACCAGGTGGCCTCTCTCTGACACTTCAAAGGTGTGGGAGGCCTCTAGGAACCGTGCCTCCAGGGACACAGTCCTGGTCTTGGGCAAGATGGTGGCCTGGTACACCATCATGTCCTCAAACACCACGGGCAGCTGCTCCATGGCCAGACCCAGGGCGCGGGCCAGCATCTTCCATGCGAGGCACAGGTAGCCAGTGGCAGGGAAGATGATACGGCCACCGATGCAGTGGTCCACCAGTTAGTGGTCAGGAGACTCGGGGCTGGCGTCAATGTTGTAGACAGCGGCCTATGGGGAACTGGAGCCGCTGGGGAAGTCCTCGGTGGCCAGCATGTCCCATGCCAGGCTGTGGTCCCACTTGATGAGCAGGGAGATGAGGGATATTCCTGGGGTAACCAGGAACTCCACAAGTGGGAACAAGGCATTGGGGTTGGCATCAATGCCTGAGAGGTGCAGCCTGCCAATGCTGGTGAGGAACAGCTCCGGGTTGTTCCTGTGGTCCTTCATCAGGGGGTTGATGGTGCAGCCTGGCTTCAGGCCAGGACAGCCTGCAGCAGGGCGTGGGGCGCTATCTCCAACAGTACTGGGTGCTCAGGCACGAGCCATAGGGCCTCCTGGAACAGCACGGGGCTCACCAGGTTGTTGACATTGTACTCGGGGGAGCACATGTGTCCCAGGCTGGTGTGCCACTGGGCCTCAGGGATGAAAGTGCTGAGCCAGCGGGCCGAGCACTGCTTCGGCTCCAGGATCACCTTCTTGAGCGCTTGCAGCAGTGGGGGTGCGATGCCCTCCGTGAAGTAGGAGTGGAAAGCCATGCCACCCTTCCGCTCCTCCTTGGCAAACACGCCCTCCTGCTTCAGCTGTTCCACGAACTCATACCCTGGGCCCTGAGGTCCTGAGATGGTCACCGTGTCCTCAGAGTTGTGGCAGGCGGGCACACACCCAGGGGGTCAGTGCTGCTTACACTCCTCCCAGGACAAGCCCATAGCTGCCATGGCGCCTAGGTGGAATGTTGGCTTCTTTGATGCACTGACCTCTCCAGTAAGTGGAGAGGACCGCCTCCTCCTGGGACAGGCAGCCGTCGGCATAGCCACAGGCCACTTCTCCCAGGGAGTGGCTGATAATGCTATCTGGCCTCAGCCCCATGCAGCTCAGCAGGGTCTATGAGGCCTATCTGGATGGCTGTCAGGCTCACAAAGGCGTGGACGATGTCTCAAAGATGCTCTCGTCCGTGGTCTAGTACACTCCCAGATTGTTAAGCCTCCTTCATAAACACCTGTAATGAGATCAGAGTGAGAAGAAAAACTTTTTAAAACTATGTTTTCTCCAGGGAAGTTCTCTTTCAACAAGATGGTTTTCACTACTGGTAGGTTAGCATGCGGAGACCTGGTAATGTTTCTATGACTTCATTTTCTAACACCTTCTTTAAATCTTTAGGCATAGCATGCTCTTTGGCAGCTCTCAAGCAGGGCTGTTTTTCATGTGGCTCCAAGTTACTTGAACTATTTGCTGCACTGAGTGGGCTGTCTGTGTCTTGAGAGGGAGCTGCATTTTCCATTGACTTATGTTCCCTCAAGTGATCCCGAGGCATGCCAAACTGTTCTACAGAACATTTTCTGTCCCTCTCTTCTCCTTTTTGGCTTTATGAGACTGACAGCTCTTTTGAGAAATCCAGGGGCAAAGCTCCATCTCCAAGGGGTGTTAATTCATTTTCCAGATGGTTTTCTATAGTGAAATTAAACTGAAAGATCATCCTCTTATTAAATACACACAATCATTAAATTCAGATTCTTCAACTTCTGGATAGAATTTGATGTTGATGACACACGCAAACCTGCCTCAATTATTCAATAAGTTTTGTTGGGCCCAATTTTTCTTTAGCAGCTTATATATGGTAACAACTATTTGGGTGATGGGTTCACTAGAAGTGCAAACCTCACCATTATGCAATATCCTTTAATACCTGCATATGTACCCTAGAATATAGAATAAAACATAAATAAAGATAAGATATTGAGTTTGAGTGCTAAAACATGGTTTCTCACTCTACTTCTTAAAATATCATTTAATCTTCCTGTAATATAATCTACAGTTTTAGTGAGGATGAAAATGTCTATTATCATCTGTGTAGAATATACTTCTAAATATACCATCTTTAACAGTTTTATTCAGGTACAATTGATACGTTGAAATTTCACATTTATTATAATACAGTAATTCTTTGAATTATTGATGGGATTATATCCCAATAAACCTATCATGATTTTAAAATACAGTAAGTTGAAAATGCATTTAAATCACCTAATTTACTGAACATGATATTTTATAATAGCCTACCTTACATATGTCCAGAGCACTTACGTTAGCTTGTAGCTGGGATACACTACAGTTGGGCGAACTTCTTAATAAATTTTGAAGTCCACAGTAATATATTGCTAACTGTATTGTACAGCACATTTCTAAAAGATTTTATTCATCTTGCATAGATTAAAATTTTACTCACTGAGTAAAATTTTGCTCCCCATTTTTTTCTCTTCCCAGATCCCACCGTTCTATTCTCTGCTTCTACAAGTTTTACTATTTAGATACCTCATGTAAGAAAAATCATGTAGTATTCATTCTGCTGTTGCTGGCTTAATTCATTAAGCATAATCTCAGGATTTATCCATGTTGTCACAGACGGTAGAATTTTCTAATTTCTAAAGTGGAATCATTTTCCATTGTATATACTTGCCATGTTTTTTTAATCTACTCTTCTGTCTATGGACATACAGATTGTTTCCATATCTTGGCTATTTTTAACAATATGACAATGAACATAAGAGTGGAAACATCTTTTCAAGACCCTGATTTCAATTATTTTGTATATTTCTTATATATACTCAAAAGTGGGATTGCTGGATCCATTAACAGTTGTAGTTTTGATTTTTTGAGGAATCTCCATGCCATTCTTTATAGTGGCATCACTATTTTTCATTCCCACCAACAGTGTACAAAGATTCCAATTTCTCCACATCATTGCTGACCCTTACTTCTGTGTATGTGTGTGTGTTTTAGTAACAGCTGCCATAATAGATGTGAGTCAGTATCTCCTTGTGAATTTTATTTGAATTTCCCTCATGATTATTGGTGTTGAGCATCTTTTCTTATATCTAGTGACCATTCATATGTCTTCTTCGAAGAAATGTCTGTTGAGGTACTTTGCCCATTTTTGAAACTTTTATTTTCTGTTGAGTTGTAATCATTTCTTATACATATTGAATATTAATTGTTTTTCAGATATGTGATTTGCAAATACTTTTCTCCCATTCTGTATGTTACTTGTTCATGTTGTTGTCTTGTTTGCTATAAAGATATTTTTGTTTGCTTGTTTTGTTAAGTCCCACTTATTTATTTTTACCTTTGTTGCCTGTGAGTTGGTATTATAGATTAAAAAAAAAAATGCCAAGACCAATGTCAAGAAGGTTTTTCCATTTGTTTTTTTCAGGAAGTTTTACAGTTTTAGGACATAGATTTAAGTCTTTAATCCACAACTAGTTGTGAAAACACAACTAGCTGTATGTTTATTTATATCATCCAACTTCAGTGAATTTTACACTAGTACTAAAAAGTTTTTGATGTAGTCTTCAGGTTTTTCTACATATAAGATTATATCATCTGCACACAAAAATAGTTTCATTTCCTCTGTTCCAAATAGACAGCTTTTCTTTATTTACTTTTTGGCTAATTGCTCTGGCAGGACTTCCAGTACTACATTGAGGAGAATTAGTGAGAGTGGACATCCTTGTCTCATTCCTGAACTCAGAAAAATAACTTTCAGCTTGTCATCATTGAGTGTGATGTTAACTTTGAGCTTACCATCTTTGACCTGTATTATATTGAGGTACATTCTTTCTACACCTTGTAGGGAATCCATGAGCCCCACATCACCCTTGAGTACCCCGAGTTCAGTGGTGACAAAGGAATGAAAGAAAGATTAAGAGAAAAAGTAGGACCAGGGGGCCATCACTTTATTACTCTGGAGGAGACAGTGAAGGCCCCAGGCTCTGATCGTCCATACTATTTATTGATTACAATCAATTTGATCTATAGGGTAGGGGTGGAGTTACAGTGGAGTGAGTCAGTGAGCCGGAAGTGAGTCAATGAGCTAGCACTGGTGTGTCATCCTAAGGATTAATAACAGTGGCGGTTTGGGAATTTCACAAAACAAGAACATGTGGTTATCTTTAGCTTATTGTCTATGTACAGTTGGTGGAACACGGACCTTACAAGGAGCCTACAAGTCTGGCTATGTCATAGTGCTACAAAGGGGTTTTACATCCTTGAGTGCAATGTTTGTGGTAATAGAGCCTAGGTCACCCTGCACTGGAACATGAGGCATGGAGAAGCGTTCCTCCTCAGAGGTCTCCTGAGGCCTTCCACAGATTGTTGTCCCTTGTTTATATGTTACTCATAACCAATTTATGTAGGTACTCTGTAAGTCCTTTCTCCTTTGCTGTTTTTCCCAACAATATCTAATTTGTTGAGAATTTTTATTTGAACATGTGGAGTTTTGTGAAATGCCTTTTCTGAACCTATTGAGATGATTGTTTGGTTTTTATTTTACATTCCATTAATTTGGTGTATCACATTTATTGATTTGCATATTTGGAACTCTGCATTCCAGGATAAATCTCACATGGTCATGGTGAATGATCCTTTTAATATGCTTTGAATTCAGTTTGCTAGTGTCTTTTAAGGATATTTATTTCTGAGCTCATAATGGTTATTTGTTGATAATTTGTTGCTTGTAGTGTCTTTATCAGGCTTTGGTATCAGTGTAAGGCCACAAAAAATGAGTTCGGTAGTGCTACCTCCTGTTGAATTTTTTGGAAGCTCTTGGGAAGGGTAGCCATCAATTATTCTTTAAATGTTTGGTAGAATTCACCAGTGAATCCAGTCAAGTCCCGGATTTTTTTTTTGTTAGGATGCATTTGGTTAATGATGGAATTGTCTTACTCTTATTGGTCTGATCAGATATTCTGTTTCTTCATGATTAAGTCCTGGTAAGTTGTATGTTTCTTTTAATCTAGTACTATACTTTATAAAATTTGTTGTCATATAAATGATATTAGTAGACTAAATGTGTTTCTATGGCAAAATTTATTTATTCCTTTATATTTATTTATTTATTTTATCTTGGTTTTATTTTGCTCCCAGGAAGAAGCCCAGATCATTGATATTAAATCTGTCTTCTTTTAAATGTAAGCATTTTAATCTTATAATTACCTTACTAGTATATTTTAGCTTCATATTGCAAATTGTTATATTTGGTGTTTTTTTTTATCTAGAACATTTACACATTAATCTAGAGACTTATTATTTGTCCTATGGAAAATTTAGATATTTTACCTAATTTGAAAATAATTTGGACTATCTTGCTGATGTGCATTTTTTCTTATTGTTGCTTTGGTCAGAGAACATACTCTGTATAACTGAAATTTACTGAGGCTTATTTCCATAATGATAACCTATTTTGGCAACTGTTTTATTTGCTCTTGAAAAGAAAGTGTACCCTCTTTCTGTTGTTGGGAGTGTTCTCCACATTTCAATTATGTCAACTTGATTGATATTTTGATCTAAGTCTTTTATATTCTTACTGATTTTAATCGACTTTATTAAAATATAATCTATATACACATATCATTTTGAATATGAAGATATATTATTTTAATAAATATATACAGCCATGAAGTTACAGTTACAGTCAAGATATAGTACATTTCCAGAACCTCAAAAACTTTCCTCATGTTTCCTTCAGTGAATCCAAATCTACCTCACTCTCAGATGTCATGAAATCAACTAATCTAATTTCCGTCACTAAAGGTTAGTGTTTTTCTCTTTTCTACAATTTCACATACACGTGTAACTTTTTATCAGACTGATTTTAAGATTAATCTATACTGTATTTCTGTATTAGTAGATTGTTTCTTTTTACCATTGAGTATTCTATTGTATAAATAATATAATGTGTTAATCCATTTACCTATTGTTAGATACTTGAATTGTTTCTAGTTTGGGGCTGTTTTGCATAAAAGCTGCTAAAAGCATTTGTGAATTAGTCTTTTTCTGAAAAAAAGTCTTTTATTTTTCTTGGGTAAATACATTGAAATGAAATTTCTGGGTTCATGCTGGGTTCATATGACTTACAATTGTAGAAAATTTCAGCTTGTTTTTACAGTGCTCCAATAATCAGTACTGTCTTAGAAAAAATAAATTCTATATATGTGCTCTTCAATAAATAACCACTGTCCTCCTGTGGGTACTTAATTTTAATTTTTAATTAACTAAAATTAATTTAAAATTACATTTCTTTATCTAACTAGCAACATTTTAGTGTTTAGTAGCCACATGATTCTAGTTGTAACTATGTTGAACAGCAGATTATTCAAGAAAATTGTATTGGATAGTTATGGATAGTTATGGTCTATATAACTAGTTCTTATTGTGATACTTAGAGTGAAGAAAAATCAACCCTATGTAGGTTTTTTTTTTTTTTTGTATCTTTGAGCTTAACAACATCTGAGTAAGAGTATTCAAATGTTTACTTTTTAACTATTATAATAATATTCAAATTATTTCGCTCACCAAAGTGTTGAGTTATTGAAAACTATAAGATATATACAAAATGAAGGCTGACAGTCATGTTTAATCAATATCATGGATTTGATCATTGGTCTCTCGACAGTTAACAACACACAAAGGCTTGACCCAGAGAATATTCCACTTATTATTTTCTGCCAGTTACACGTGCCGTACTGTTAACTTACGACACTTAAAAAAAAAAAGCAAATCATGTCACCTTCTCAGGCTACTGCTTTCCTCCACTCTTATATATTCTTTTCCAGGAGTCCCTTATTTTTTGTCTCAAAGAGGTCCCAGAAGAGTGAATATGTATGAGAGAACTAAAAGTGGATCACTCTAACATTTCCTTCAGGTTTTCAAGCTATCCAAAAAGTTCATCTCATGATCATTTCTGAAGTGTCTGAAAATGTGTTTGCATATTTAGTTCTCATATTTTGACTAAATTATTTTACATAGACTCTGGGATCAGCTGGTAGGGTTCAAGCCTAGTATACTCCCTGGCAATGAGATTTAGAGTAAGTAACTTGAACTCTCATTGTCTTAGTGCCTTCGTGTAATATGAGTATCTAAATATTGCTCTTCTCAAGGTAATAAAGATTAAGTGGTTTATGCATGTTAAATACTTAACAATGTGTCTACCACATAGTGATGATTCAATAAGCATTCAATAGCCATAACCATTTTTATTAATAGTTTCATTATTTTAGATAGCTCGCTGTAGTGGTATGACTAAGATAGAAATTAATATTCTAAGTATTACATAAAATATCATGTTTATTATATAGTATATTGATTTTGATTAATTAATATGAACATCTTCATATATTTTTATTATTAAATATTTTAACTGTTATCTGTCATGTAAAATACCCTAGAAATTTTATTATAATACATACAAATGGTTGGATATAGCCTATAAACTTCTCAAATATTGATATCATACTATACCTCTAGCGAGAAGGTAATTAATTCTGTAACTCAGAGACAACCACTCTCTTTTATTAAGACTATCCTACTTCATAAATATTGTGGAGATTGGTAATGATAATCAAAAACCTTGGGCTAGAATCCAAAGCCTCAGATTGTGCTTCTTGGGTCATTTCAATGTTTTTTATTTTCCTCAACCGAAATAAGGCTCCTCTTCATATGTATCTCTTTCTCAAGTCTAAGGCCTCAAAACAAAGTTATCCCCATGCTGGGTAAAATTGCTTTCACTCTAAATCCCATAAGTTGCATGATCAGAGCCAAAGGTGTCACTGAGAAGAGTTTATCTAAGTACAATAAAAACTACCCTGCACATTACCAAGTTAACATTATATATATATATACACACATTTTATTGCATTTTAGGTTTGGGGGTACCTGTGAAGAATATGCAGGATTGTTGCATAGGTGCATACATGGCAATGTGGTTTGCTGCCTTCCTCCCCATCACCTATATCTGGCATTTCTCCCCATGTTGTCCCTCCCCAACTCCCCACCCCCCACTATCACTCTCCTACTTCCCCCCCACAGATCTCAGTGTGTGATCTCCCCTCCCTGTGTCCATGTGTTCTCATTGTTCAACACCTGCCTATGAGTGAGAACATGCGGTGTTTGATTTTCTGTTCTTGTGTCAGTTAGCTGAGAATGATGGTTTCCAGGTTCATCCATGTCCCTACAAAGAACACGAACTCATCTTTTTTTATGGCTGTATAGTATTCCATGGTGTATATGTACCACATTTTTCTCCAAAGGATTATAAATCGTTCTATTATAAGGACACATGCACACGAATGTTCATTGCAGCACTGTTTACAATAGCAAAGACTTGGAACCAACCCAAATGCCCATCAATGATAGACTGGACAGGGAAAATGTGGTACCAAGTTAACATTATTAAATACATTAGTGTTTACAATGGCTCTGTTTTTTCCCATGAAGAGCAAACAATGCCTTGATCAAATGTGTTCCTTCAGTGACATCTTTAATCTACATAATAATTATTTGCTTCCTTAAGTTTCTTCTCATCAACTGAAAATTTAAGTTTGCAAATAGAATATTCTCAAACAAATGGTACTGTTAATAGGGCTGAATTCCTAACAGAAAGGCACAAGATCATTTGCAAATTAACCAGGACCCAGGAGGAAGGCCATATTCATGTAGGTACTTAATTGATTTTGGTTAATGATGATGATACACTTCATGAGTACAAGCACCAATTAGGGAGAAAAGCAGCTTGCCATGGTTTAGTAAGCAGAATTTTTGAGAAAGCAGGGATTCCAGGAAAGATACCTTAATAGTGCAAATGACCCATTTTATGTTCCAGGAGAGATGTGAATTGGTATTTCACTTTTAATCATTTGCAGATAACCTTGAAAATCCCAGGATTAAATGCCTAAAGAATCTCTTGATAATGCTAGAAAACACCTGATGAAAAATCCACAGCTAGGTGAATCTCAGGCTCAGGAGATGTTCCCTTGATCCCCGACAACCTGAATTATATAAAGGTGTAGCTGTCACTGTTCTCCAAAGTAATTCTACAAACCTACCATCTCTTCTGCAAAATGGCATTTTTTTTAACAAAGGGAGTATTAACCACAAGTTAGCTTTTGAAGTAGATTAAAATGTCTGTATTTACTAAAGTGTCTTCTCTATCAAAAATAATTTTCAAAATAAATGGGCATTCATTTTTAAGAGAGCCTTAGAAACAAGGTGGTTGTCAGTAAAGTATACTACATTCAGCACACAAAACATTTTGGATTTAGTTAATTACAATTTATTTGGCACTGAATTGAGTACTGTAGTTATCCCTCCAGTACTAAAGCACTCATTCCCCCATTGATGAAAGTTGATTTGCTCATTCCTGAAGCTCTTTTCAGAAATTTTTCTTAATTGGAGCTAACTGCCTCACCTAAGATTATGAGCAGTCTCTGGAGTCAGCCCAGGTCTAATGACTGTCTTATGTAAGTTAAAAGCCAGGCTTTTTTGCCTCAGTTGGAGTATTCTGCTCCCTGTATGACTGGTGAGGCATCTGTTCCAATTGTACCCCAGTTCAATTTATCTGTCTTCCCAATATTATTTCTTTTACTGCTCACAGATAACGTTTCCAAATCAATCCCCAATAAAAATCTCAAATATAAATTCAAGAGGTTCAGAGTCTGTTTTCTATGGAAACTGATCAACTACTGGCATTACTAGGAGATGTCCCAGGAAGCAGACTTTAACCTGGATAACCTTCTAATTGGCAATGAAGACTTCATCACTTGCAGTAGGTGAAGAACTAAAAGATCTTGATATGTGATTTAGAGTATTTGCTAAAACTTTCCATGGTAATGAGCTAGGATTAATACCTGTGCTAAAACAAGTGCTCAAGAATCTGTAAGTGCAATATCTCAAGGTAAGTTTCAAGATAAGTTTAGAAGTAATAACAATGAAGTCTAATGGATTCCATAGCTGTTTTTAAGGCAGTGAGGAAGAGAGGAGGGAAAAGAAAACATTCTGAGGGTGAGTAATAGAAAGCAGATTGAGAATGCCAGAGGGCTTCTTGGTAGCATATAAAAAACCAGGGGACAGAAAGAGACTGAGAATTTGAACTAGATCTTAATTATTAGACTAGAGATCACTAAGAAATGTTGAATTGTTAATTCTGGCAGTTTTGCTACACCAAGATGAGAACTCTGATTGAGAAAGGGTGGATGCCTAAGGTTTAGGATGAAGTGTATGGATTGATGCACTTGAAAGTTGTAAAATCTCAGTTTTTTTCAAACTTTCTTAGATTACAGAAGTTTCTCATTCCTCCCTATTAAAGTGAAGGTGTACCTCTTGCTTTAAGATGAAGCAAAGCCTTATCTCTCACAGAACAACGCAGGTTTCATTCAGGATCTACCTCTTACTCCTCTGTGGTCCAACAGATTTAAACTAGAGCCAAGTCATATTGTAACTCAGCAGATGAAGTACTGGACCTTCTAAAAGAAGGAAAGACATTACATATGAAAACGTTGCAGGAGCTAGCCAGGCAGGGCTTGGGTTGTCTGGATATTCCATAAAATAGTACTGTGATCCCCTTGGCCAATAATCTCATGTTAATCTGAGTATGAGCTCAGAAGGTGTGGATAAAAACAGCATAGTTTCTGTGTTCACTTCAGTAAACCTTTAGATATGCAGTGGTCTGAGGCATGCTAAAATAATACTTAAAGTAACATACACAGTATTGCATTTTGCATCTCTCATCACTAAGAAGGAAGCACAATTTCTAGTAGGCCCCTCTGGGTTTCAGAAATAGTGTATTTCACAACGGTAATAGTTCTCTATCAATTTATCAGGTTGCCAAGAAGTCTGTCAGCTTTGATTGGAACCAGATCAGGAAAGCACTCTTCAGCAGATCTGGGCAGTCGTGCAATTAGCCTTAACAAGTTTAGGTATCTTACGTAATTAAACCTTTACATCTCCACAGAAATGTCAAGATGGGCATTATTATATTTCTGTTACATGTGAGTAAATTGAAGTCCAGTGATATCGAGTAATGAGTTCATGCTATATTAATATATGTTAGAACTAGGATATAAATATGTGACCTTTTTAATGGGAAATACAAGAATCGTGTAATTGTATATTGCCAAAAGTATGAAGTGTGATTTTTACCAGGTTCATAGAGAAATAAAACTTCATTTGGAACTCGCAAATGTTGACTAATGAGGCTGATATTGTAGAATAAATTAAACCATAAGTCAACAAACTATGGCCCCAGGAGCCAGATCCACCTATTTTTGCAAATAAATTTTCTTTGAAATAGAGCCGCGTCTATTCATTTATGTACTGTGTATGGCTGTGTTCATACTACAATGACAAAGTTGAATAGTTGTGATCTATAATTAATGGCCCACAGAGTGTAAGCATGTAATATAACTAGCCCTTTACAGGAAAAGGGCTATATTCTAGATGCAGTCATTGGATAATAATCATAGAGTAGAAGTTGAGTAGAGGGTACTTATGAGAAAATTGGGACAAAAAAAATTATACGGTGAAACAAAATTGCAAATATTCTTAGCTCTGTTTTTCTTTTTTTTCCCACAGTTAATTTTTGCACACCTAACACACAGTGTACTAAATGCTAACATTTAGTACACCTTAAAAATACTTGTTAAAACAGCCGGCCACAGAGGCTCACACCAATAATCCCACCACTTTGGGAGGCCAAGGCCGAAGGATCACCTGAGGTCTGGAATTCAAGACCATCCTGGTCAACAGGTGAAACCCTATCTCTACTAAAAATACAAAAAATGAACTGGGCATGGTGATGGCCACTGTAATCCCAGATGCTCAGGAGGCTGAGGCAGGAGAATTGCTTGAATCAGGGTTGGGGAAGTAAGCCAAGATCGCACCATTGCACTCCAGCTTGGGCTCAAGAGCAAGACTGTCAAAAAAAAAAAAAAACTTGTTAAAACAATGCTGAAAATAATAGAGCTCTGTAAGGGCTTTTGAATATAGTAATACCATGATTAATTATTTTTAACAATTATACTCCGTTTTCCTATTTAAATTGCAAAGGAGTGATTTTAGAGATATGAAATGCTTTAAAACTCTTAACAGTAGTTCAGATAAGTAGTAATAAATTGGTTTGGCATTGGTACTAAATAAAAGGAAATTAATAAAAAAATAACATTTTGGATTAAAACAAAAGTCACTTTCAGTTGACTGCATGTGGAAGATGTATTCCTGGAATTTTACCTGTAAAGATTTATGATAAATAATTACTGTGTTTATTTGGATGGTATGACTCTATGTTTGAATTTTATAGAAACTGGCTGTTAATGAAGACTTCTGTTGTCTTTCTTATCTACTGGGTGTTGCCATAAGAAGTCTCAGAGTTTAGAAACCACTATTAACAACCATGCAAAATTTTTTTTATTGGTGACATATAAATTGAATCTGCTTCTAGATAGCTTGGTCAGAGACTTCACTGATTAACTTGCCTTTTTGTGTAGCACTCTCCAAATCATCTTTTTTTTTCTTTTTGTTCTAGTTCAACTTCTATTATTTTTGTAAGATGATCCTCCTGAACCTAAACTTGATTGAATTCCTCTGTGTCTAAAACAAGACTTGCGGAGAATACACTTATCATTGTGTTTAAAGAGAAAGCAAAATAAGTCAAGTAGGAGACAAAAATCTTAGTATTGAATGTGTGACTTGCTGTTTTTCTTTCTGAATCCTCTCTCTCCAATCATTATGCAAAAACCAAACAAAATAATAAAAACTTATATTGTTTTGAGGATTAGGTAGACTTTTTTATTTTTCTTAATATATGCTTTTCTTTTGATGAATAGCACATAGAGATTTGCCATGGCAAATGCTTATCATTATTTGAATATTATTTTCTCAGGGCATAGCAGTGAATGTTATTTTTTACTTTATTGATAGGATATTGAATCCTTAAGCTATGGATACCACCTTAGTGACTTTATTCAAAGCTTACCGATTCATTTACTCATGAAATATTTGAGTTGAGCTCTAGACACATGTGAGATGTAGCATATGATACTATCTTAAGATTTATATTCAAGGAGAAATGTTAAGGAACAGTTGCACAACTTTTAGGTTTGCTGGGCACATAAACTCTCTAAGAGGAAGGGCTTTGATGAATTGTGAAGCACCATAGGAAAAATAGACAAGTTCACAGAGGAATTATCTGAGACATAGTATATTGTTATAAAGCTCTCAGTGAGTTTGGAATTGAAAAACTTGGAGGTAAGTACTGAAATAATAGGAATGCATGTCTTAAAATAAATGTTTAAATCAAGTTTTTAGAAGAGTTCCAATGATAATAAAATGAGATTGTGGTTTAAGGCAATGGATTTCTGAGGCTGACCCCATGACCATTGCAGCATAATTCACAATAGCCAAAAATTGGAAGCAACTCAAGTCTCTACAAATATATGAATGGATAAACAAGATATGATATCCACATACAATGAGATTTTATTTAGTTTTAAAAAGAAGAGAGATACTGACACATGCTACAATATGAATGAACCTTGACAACGTTATCCTAAGTGAAATCAGACACTCATAAGAGGACAAATGTGTGTATGATCCCGCTTATGTAAGGTATTCAATGTAGTTAAATTCATAGAGATAGAAAATGGAATAATGGTTGCTAGGAAGTTGTGGGGGGATATAGGGATGTAGTGCTTAATGGGAACAGTGTTTCAGTTTGGGAATATAAAAAAGTAATGGAGATGAATGGTGGTGATGCTTGCAAAACTTTGTGAATATATTTAATGACACTGACTTGTACTCTCAAAATTGTAAAGGTGGTAAAATTAGTGTTATGTATATTTTACCACAACTTAAATATTACTGATAAAAGTCAATGAAAATGAGAATATTATATAACTTAGAGATTAGACTGTTAGTGTTTTGTCTCTGTGATATGTGGGAGAAAAGAAAGAATGTGATTAGAACAAATGGTTATGAATTAAAAAGACACTGTGACCAGGAGGTGTATAAAATTCACCAACAAAAAGAAGATGTATTTATATGTTGTGATTCTCAAATAAGTTGCATAGAAGGATAGTAATGGTCTAGAATTGGCAATATGGTTGAAAGGGTGCAGGGTGCACCAGTCCTACGTCCTGGATCTGTGATATGTGACATGTAAAAGAAAATGAAGCTTGCCTTTAGGAGCACTAGAGGGTATATGAGTTAGGAATGGTCTTCATCTAATAATATTAGCATTCAAAGTTACAGTGACTGTGTTAGTCAGGGTTCTCTAGAGGAACAGAACTAATAAAATAAATGTATAGGTGAAAGGGAGTTTACTGAGTTATTGACTCACATGATCACAAGGTGAAGTCCCATGATAAGCTGTGGGCAAGCTGAGAACCAAGGAAGCCAGTTTGAGTCCCAAAACCTCAAAAGTTGGAAAGCTGACAGTACAACCTCCAGTCTATGGCCAAAGGCCTAAGAGCCCCTGGCAAACCACTGGTGTTAAGTATAAGAGTACAAAAGCTGAAGAACTTGGAGTCTGATGTTTCAGGGTAAGAAGCATCCAGCATAGGAAAAAGATGAAGGCTGGAAGACTCAGTGAGTTGACTTCTTCCACCATCTGCCTGATTTTTCTAGCTAGCTAGAAGCTGAGGGTAGGTCTTCCTCTTTCAGTGCACTGACTCAAATGTTAATCTCTTCTGCAACACCCAGAAACACCCAGATACACCCAGAAATAATAGTTAACATCCTTCAATGTAATCGAGTTAACACTGAGTATCAACCATTACAGTGACATAAACACAATATAGGACTGTTTGAGCAGTAGACATTGGAATGCATGAATGTCATTCTAATCAGACTCACTATTTTTCTCACAGACTTGGGTTTTATCTCCATTGTGCCCACATGTTAATAAAAAGACACTCAAATTATAGCCATGACAATTAGAGTCCTAAGATTAAACAGAATCATTGATCTACTTTCTATTAAAATATGTAGTGAAAAACATAGTAAATTATAATAAATACCCAATGAGTGTGTGGTTTTAATGCTTATTATCAATCACTCTTCCTTGTGATATTGTTAACAAGTTAGCCTTGAGTTGTTGGTTAATGTCTTTGCCCTCTCTGATTCTGAATATTTTTCCTCAATTTTGGCACTCTTTAAATTTTTCATTTTGAACAGTCAACAAAATCATACATTATATTGATCATTTCTTTGCCACAGCTAACAAATTAATTTCAGAGAATTTACAATTTCAATTTGAAATAATTCCAATATGAAAATATAGTACACAAAATTAGTGACTCCCAATCTCAGCTTTGCCTAAAAAACAACTGCTTCCTATCCTTCTCATTTACTTAAAAAAATTATTTAATTATTAGTTATTTCAACTGTCCCATTGTTAAGGTTTCCTTCCCTTCCTCTTAACTGGATTGATAATTTTTATTGCAATAGTTTGTTGGGGCAGTCATAAAAAAATACCACAGACTGGCTAGCAAAATTAATAGAAATTTATTTTCTCATAGCTCTAGAGGCTAGAATTTCAGGATCCAGGCGTCAGCAGGGTAGGTTTCCCCTGAAGCCTTGGCTTGGCTTGCAGATAGCCACCTTCTCATGCCCCTTCACACAGTCTTTACTCTGTGTATGCACATTCCAAACCCTTTTGTCTCTTCCTTTTCCAGTTAGGGCCCCATCATTATGACCTCATTTAACCTTTATTTATCTCTTTAAAGATTCACTCTCCAAATCCACTTATATTGAGTGTTAGAAACTTTAGCATATGAATTTTGGTGAAACACAGTTAAGTTGATAACAGTAGTTAAAAGGTTTCTATGGAGTAAAAGAAATCATTGCTGGAGTCTGTCAGCCAAATTTTATTATGCATGTCATGTACATAATGGTTATTATATCTGCCACTTCTGATTTTTATTTTGAAGATCAAGTTTTTCCTTTCTGACTCCTGGGTCTTACTTAACAGTTCTTTTTCTATTCTTCTTTTCTGCAAAGAAAGTCATCATAAGAGAAGGGGAAGGTGCCAGTGTTGGCAGCCCTAGCTAAAAGTACTGAATTAATTTGTTGCTCATGGACTGTTATTAAGAAACTTACAGTAAATCATTATTTGCTGTTATTATGGAATGCATAGTTTAAGAATATATAGAAATTTGAAAATAAAATGTTTTATAGTTTGCCTATATAGATGTTGAAATAATTTGATACAAAAATATTTTTAATTAAGATAGATTGTCTTAATACATAATATTAAATCCCATTTTTAAAAGCTCATAGTATGAACAATTTCAGAATTTGCTAAAGTAATCTAAAGTATATAAAATGTCATTATTACATACATCATGTTTGTTTGGAAATAAACTTCATCCCTTGCCATGCAATTAAATGGTAAATAACATAATTTATATGATGAATAAAACATCTTAAATAAAACAGACTTAGTCTCTTTTGTCAAAAATGTTATCCCATAAGTTTTAAAAGACTGGTGTGATAGCATAATTTTCTTTAAAATGTTTGCTAGGAAGTAAAATGTTTAGCACATATCTGAGAAAGGTGTTAAAAATATTTCTCTCCCACTGTACATTATAGTCTTCATGCCTGTATTTCAGAAAACTTTTGTGTGAAGAAATGTCAAGTTAAGGAATCTAGTAAATAATCATATTTAGCACAGTCAAAAGCAAGAATAAATGTGTGAAAGCCATCCAATAAATTGTTTCTGTTGAAGAACTTGATCTTTGCTTTAAAATGACAAAAATATTTTGCGTTAGATATATATTGATGGAACAACCTCTTTGCCTTGCCTATATCCAGAAACTTTTATTACTGTTTATTTAGCAATCAAAGTTTATTTCCCTGGTTATATTATCTCAGACTGGACACACATCAGGGACTAATTCAAGAGATCATAAGAGACATGTCTGATAGAGTTTGCTACTTCAGGGGAAAGTCAAGACAAATGATAGAAAACAGGAGAAGATGTCAATATCCTAGTTATGAGTAAGAATTTTTAAGTTCAAAGAAATTTTTTTGAGGAAAATGCTACAAATATACATGCATTTTGACTTCTCGAATGAAACATCAGTAATCAGAATTAGTCAGAATTGTTGAGTGCTTAAAATTTACTTCAGAAACAGTAATTTATTAGCTATCATTGCAAGTTGCATCACGACCAAATGCTTAGTTTTAAAATTTGGAGTATATTTCTTAAATGAGGCTTGAGTTCATTCTAGATTTGATCAGAATGCAAATATGGAAGGAATTTTTTTTGAAATGTTGTAATAGCAACATATACTGTTCTCCAACAGACATTTTAATGATTTCTTTCCATGATTTTTCTCAGTCAGAAAAATTTATCTAAAAGTCACAGTGAAGAAACTATGGAAAATTAAATATAGTTGGTGCAACAGCCATTTAAGAAACGATAGCATTCTTTCATATTTGCAGACTTCTAAGGAGCTATAAATGTCACCTCTAGCAGAAACTCTGTTTATTACAATATAAAACCAGAGCAGAGACTCCCCGAAAGAAATTTTATTTTTTAAATTTACACATACTAGAATCTCTTTGCTATGCATATGCAATCTTCTCATTACCTTTCCCACAACTGCCTCTCCAGAATCACAGTAGCATTTGCATAGAATCTTTTTTACATGTCCGAAGTCAAAACTATTGTCAAGATCTTTGAACTGGAACTGATTTATCTGAAAGTCATGTTGACATTTATACACCCTTTGCAGTTAAAGAAACACTCTAACTTTTATTGTTTCAAAGTTACATTTGCCTTTTATTCTAGAACATTTCGATTATTGGAATATTTTACTTGCAGGAAGAATTCTCACTGATAGCAAAACAAAACCATTGTGTAATTATAAAGAAAAAGATTATTCTTAATACTCTTTACCCAGTGAAAATGGGATAAAAACTACCCAAAAATTCAACTTATATGGACTTTTTGCATTTTTGTTTTTGTTTTGCTTTGCTTTGTTTTGTTTTGTTTTGTTTTGTTTTAGAGATAGGGTCTGAGTCTTTTGCCCAGGGCATAGTGCAGTGGCATAACCACAGCTCTCTATAGCCTTCAACTCCTGGGATCAAGGGTTCCTCCACCTCAACTTCCCAAGTAGTTAGGACTGTAGGTACATGGCATCACACACAGCTAATTTTTTTATGTTTAATTTTTAAAGATGGGATCTCTGTTGCCCAGGTGGACTTGATCTCTTGGCCTAAAGCAACCATACCTCCTCAGCCTCCCACAATGCTGGGATTACAGCTGTCAGCAACTGAACCTGGCCCATTTACAGCTTTTGTGACTGCATAATCTAGTCATTATTGTTAAATGTAAAAATATAAATAGATATATCAATTTTTAAAAAGATAATCAAAATATATAATTGATAAATGGGAAAACATTAATATTATTTTATTTTTGGGGAGTGTTCTGGTTAAAATATATTTTCCAGAAACCATTGCAGTGAAATTATATTGTTTATTAAAAATAAATATTTGCAGAAATTTTCTTTATTACTGCTTATTTTTGTCGTTTTAAACTACAGATTTTTTCAAAATTCTTGTCAGGGACTTAGGTCCCATTTTATTTATTTGATGTGATTTTTAAACTAATCAAAATAATGTGTTAAACTTAATTAAATATGAAAGAGCTAGGTTATTTGCACCTATAAGTCTAAATTTCCTAACAACTAGATTGCACAAAATGAATAAATACCATCTTAGATTTTGTATTCAAAATGAGTAGATAGGAAGAACATAGTCTGTTGCTGGAAAACAGAACACAATGTTATATTTCTTAGTTTAGTAAGAATAAGTTTTGTGGAGGAGAGTAATAAAAAATAATTTGGGGATGAGCAGAAGGTTGAAATTAATAAATGACTTAAAAATTGAACTCATTCACAAAAGAGATGGTAATTACTATAGAATCTTAACTTTAAGAGTCAAATGACTTTAGGATTTAAAATAAACAAGTTAATCCCATAACTTAAATAGGAATATTTGGTATATTAAATGGTATGTTTTGAATTACTGATAAATCTAGCCAAAGTAAAATTAGCTTTCTTTTTTTTTTTTAAGCCAGTCAAATTTAACAGTGGGGAGTTGTATACCAACTTTAGTGACACTAATGTTAATAAGTTCTGATAACCCACTACCATCGGACCAGCCAGCTTTCTTAAATAATGTTGAATACATAGCACACTACAGTTTAATATGTTTTAATGAAACCATTCTTAAGTTTAAGTCATCAGCAAAGAATTTCAGTCAATTTTAGTAAGAAATACTAATTAATAAAAATCATTAAAAATGATTAAATATTTAGGATGAATTAATGCTATTTAATCTTAGGTAATTTTTATTGTAAGTGCTAATCTGTTAATCATAATAAAATTTTATTTTTTCATAATAAAATTGATAGTCAAAATTGAGAAAAATATATTTTTAAATCACATAATTTAAATCATAGCCTCATGTCATCTGCAAACAGAAATGATTTAAATTATTCCTTTTCTATTTACATGGCTTTTGTTTGTTTGTTTTGTTAATTTTTACCTACTTATTCTGGCTAGCATTTCCAGTACTATATTAAATAGAAGTGATGAGAGTAGGTTTTTGTCTTGTTCCTAATCTTAAGAGAAAAGTAAACTTTCACCATTAAGTACAAGGTTAGCTATGGGCTTGTCATATAGGGCCTTTACTATGTTGAAGTATGTTTCTTCAATGTACAATTTGTTGATAGTTTTTATTATAAAAGGATGTCAAATTTTGTCAAAACTTTGCACAAATTTGTACATTTGTGCAAATTTGTACAATTTGTTGATAGTTTTTATTATAAAAGGATGTCAAATTTTGTCAAAAAATTTGCTTTTTTTCAATCTATTTAGAAGATTGTATGTTTTTTATTATTTATTTTGTTAATGTGGTATATTATGTTTATTGATTTGCACATGTTGAGCCATCCTTGCATTCCAGGGATAAATCTCACATGAGCATAGTAAATAATAATTTTAATGTGCTGTGGATTTCCATTTGTCTGTATTTTTTTTTTAATTGTTTTATATTATTTGTTTTTGTTTGTAAGTTTCTTGTAGTGTCCTTGTCTAGCTTTAATATCAGGGTAATGCTAGGCACGTGAAAATATATTTTAAAGTATCCCCTCCTTTTCAATATTTTGAAAAAATTTTGGAAGAAGATGTATTAGTTCTTTGAATGACAGACTTCAGCAATGAAGCTATCCAGTCCTGAGATTTTCTTTGTTAAAAAGTTTTTAATTACTGATTCAATCTTCTTATTTATTACTTATCTATTCAGATTTTCTAATTTCCTCATAATTTAGCTTTGGTAGTTTGTAGATGTTTAGGAATTTATGTCTTCCATGTTATTTAATTTTAGAGGGTACAGTTTTTTATAATCTCTTATAATCCTTTGTACTTTTGTGGTTTCATTTGTAATGTTTCCTCTTTTATTTCTGATTTTATTTCAGTCTTCTCTTTTTTCTTTGTTAGGTTTGGTAAATGTTTATATATTTTTTAACTTAAAGGAAAAACTTTAAATTTCATTGATTTTTCTGTTGTTTTTCTCATGTTATTTCTTCTTTGTTCTTTGTTATTTTCTACTTTCTGCTAAGTTTTAGCTTTATTTTCTTTTTCTAGTTCCTTTAGATACAACATTGTTGCTTGCTTCACATCTTTCTTCTTTTTCCATATAGGTACATATTGCTATAAACCTCCCTCTTAGCTACAATGTGTTCTTGCTATATTCCATCAGTTTTGATTGTTGTATTTTAATTTTTATTTCAGAGTTTTTCCTTAAAAAATTATTTTAATTTCTTTTTTGACTTATTGGTTTTTCAGGAGCATGCTTCTTACTTGCCATGCATTTGTGAAGTTTCCAAAGTTCTTCCTGTTATTGATATTTGTTTTTTACTATTGTGGTCAGAAAACATACATGATATGATTTCAATCTTCATAAATTAATTTTTAGGAAGATTTCAATCTTCATAAATTAATTTTTAGGAAGATTTCAATCTTCATAAATTAATTTTTAGGAAGATTTCAATCTTCATAAATTAATTTTTAGGAAGATTTCAATCTTCATAAATCAATTTTTAGGAAGATTTTAATCTTCATAAATCAAGTTTTATGTAGTTACATATAGTTACATGTAGTATATATGTGTATGTACATATATACTCTATACTATACTATATACTAAATATATACTATGTATAGTATATATAGTACTTGAAAAATTTATCCTCTTATTATTATAAAATAGTATTTGCCATTGTTTCCAGTTTTTATTTAGAGTATATATATATATATGTTTTTTTTCTGATAGAAGTATAGATAGCCTTATTCCCTTTTGGTTAGTATTTGCATGGAATATATTTATTCATTCTTTCAGTTTCATTCTATGTATACTCTCAGAGTAACTTGCTATATCTGGATTTTTATTATCCCTTCAGCCTCTTTATGTCTTTTGATTTTAGTAATTAATTTTTTGCATACAAATAATTATTAATAGGTAAGAACTTCTATTGTCATTTTGCTAATTATTTCTGAGTATGTTATAGTTCCCTTGTTTCTTTCTTCTTCCTTAGTGATTTGATTAGTTTCTATAGTTGTATGCTTTGGTTCCTATTTCCTTATCTTTTGTGTAACTAATATAGTGTTTTGGCATGTGGTTATCATGAGACTTACATTACATATTTGTAACAGCCTATTTTAATCTGATAACACTTAAGCTCAATGACATACAAAATCTCTACCCTTCTGCTGTTTTTGAGGCCACAATTTATAGATTTTGTATTATGTTTATCCTTTAAAAATCATTTTATTGTTAGTTATTTTAGTAGTTTTGCATTTTAACCTTACCCTAAAAATGTTATTTGTATAAAACCATTACAGTACTAGTATTCTGAATTTCACTAAGTACTTCCTTTTACCAGTAAGTTTTTATAATTTCATATGTTTTAATGTTATGTTTTATATATTTTTTCAGCTTAAAGATTTCCTTATAGAATATCTGATAAGAGAAGTTTAGTGGTAATAAACTGCTTGGGCAAGTCTTATTTGTCTGAGAAAGGCTTCATTTCTGAAGGACAGATTCACTTGGCAATTATTCTTTGTTGGCAGTTTTGTCTTTTCCTTTTAACACTTTAAATATATCTTCTCACTCTTTCCTGTTGTGAGAGGTTTCATCTGAAAAATCTGCTGGTAGTGGATTGTTTCTGTTTGTAAATCACATGACCTTATTTAGAGAAAATCCCAAAGACTCCCTAAAAACATGTTAGAACTAGTAAATAAATTCAGTACAGTTGCAAAATAAACATGCAAAGATTAGAAGCATTTCTATACATAAACAACGAACTGTCAAGAAATAAGGAAATAATCTCACAAAGCACACAAAAATTACTTAGAAGTAAATTCAACCAAGATTAAAAATTTGTACACAGAAATCCTTAAAGCATTGATAAATGAAGAAGAAACAAACTGAAATATTTCTTATTGTATTAGGGTTCTCTAGAGGGACAGAACTCATAGAATATACATATATATGAGAGGGAATTTATTTATTTTTCTTTTTTATTTTTATTTTTTTGAAACAGTGTCTCACCCTGTTGCCCAGGCTGGAGTGCAATTGTTTAATCTTGGCTCACTGCAGCCTCCACCTCCCAGGTTCAAGCAATTCTCCTGCCTCAGCCTCCTGAGTAGTTGAGATTACCGGAGCCCGCCACCATGCCAGGCTAATTTTTTGTATCTTTAATAGAGATGGGGTTTCACTCATGTTGACCAGGCTTGCCTCAAATTCCTGACCTAATGATCCTGCCTTGGCCTCCCAAAGTGCTGGGATATTATAGGCATGAGCCTCTGCACCCAGCCCAGAGAGAGAATTTATTAAAGAATATTGATTCACTTGATCACAAGGTGAAATCCAACAATAGGATGTCTGCAAACTCAAGCTGAGGACCAAGGAAGCCAGTCCAAGTCCCACAACTTCAAAAGTAGGGAAACTGACAGTGTAGCCTTCAGTCTGTGGCTGGAGGCCTGAAAGTCCCTGGCAAATCATTATTATAAATCCAAGAGTCCAAAAGCTGAAAAACTTGAAATCTGACATTCAAGAGCAGAAAGCATCCAGCATGGGAGGAAGATGAAGGCTGGGACTCAGCAAGTCTGCTCATTCCACCTTCGTCTGCCTGCTTTGTCTAGCCCCACTGGCATCCAAGGGGACAGTGCCCTCCCAGATTATGGGTGGATTTGACTCTCCCAGTTCACTGACTCAAATGTTAATCTCTCCTTTGGCAACACCCTCACAAACACACCCAGAAACAATACTTTACATCCTTCAATCCAATCAAGTTGACACTAAATATTAACTATCACATTTATGTTAATAGATTGCAAGAATATGTATATTAAAATGTTCAGCCTACTCAAAGTGATCTACATATTCACTTAGACCCCTATCAAAATTCCAATATTTGTCACAGAAATAGAAAAAGTAATTCTAAAATTTTTATGAAACCATAAAAACACCTGAACACCAAAGCAACATTGATTAAAAAGAACAAAGCTGAAAGCATCACACTACCTGACTTCAAAGTATATTACAAAGCTATAGCAATCAAAACAGAAATGTATTGGCGTAAAAACTTACACAAACGGAACAGAGTAGAGGGTACAGAAATAAATTTTACATTTAAGGTCAACTGATCTATGGCTAAGGTGCCAAAAACATATTCTGGGGAAAGAAAAGCCTCTTAAATAAATGGTGTTGGGAAAAATGGGTATATACATACAGAAAAATGAAATTGGACCTTCATTTCTTGTGATATAAAAAATCAACTCAAAATAGATAAAATACTTAATTGTAAGAATGGACCCTATAAAACTGCTCAAAGAAAACCTAGAGTAAAATCTTCTTGACAATTGTCTTATCACAATTTTTTGTGCCTCCAGAAACACAGATATAATAGCAAAATTAGCCAAATAGAATTATATAAAACTAGAAAGCTCTACACCACAAAGAAAACAATCACCAGAATGAAAAAAAAATATGGAATTGTAGAAAATATTTAAAAACTACACATCTTATAAAAGTTAATATCCATAAAATATAAGAAACTGAAATAATAGCAAGGAAACAAATAACTCTGTTTAAAAAGATCCCATGAAACGGACAAGTCATTCTCAAAAGTAGACCAAAAAAATAGCCAACAGTTATGTGAAAAAAAATGCTCAACGTCGCTAATCATCAGAGAAATGAAAATTAAAACCAAAATAAGTTGTCATCTCACATTTGTTTAGATGGCTTTTATGAAAAAGACAGAAGAGTTTGGTAGGATGTGGAGAAAAGGGACCACTGTACACTATGAGTATAAGGACAAATCAGCACAGCCATTATAAAAAACAATATGAAAGTCCTTTAAGTAATTTAAAATAGAATTACCATATAATCCAGCAATTTCAATGTTGGGTCTATAGATGGTTTCCCACTTAAAATGATTTAATTTATGGTTTTTGTTTATGTTTGGATTATCAGGGTATTAAATGCATTTTTAAATTATGATATTTTCATTTTACTATGGATGTGTTAAGATAAAATTCTGTCATAAATCATAGAGCATATATATATCCAAAGCAAATGAAATAAGTATGTTAAAGAGATTTCTGCACCCCTATGTTCACTGCAGCGTTATTCACAATAGCCAAGATATGGAAACAATTTAAGGGTTCACTAATAGATGAATGGATAAAGAAAAGATGGTATATCTATCTAATGGAATACTATTGTGCCTTTATAAAGAAGGACATTCTATCACTGGTGACAACGTGGGTAAATCTGGAGGCTGTTATACTAAGTGAAATAAGCCAGGTGCAGAAAGACAGATACTGCATGATCTCACTTATACATTGATGTGATTAGGATCTGTGTCCAGACACAAATCTCATGTCCAGTTGTAATCTCCAGTATTGAAGGTGAGACCTGGTGGAAGGTGAATGAATCATAGGGTGGTTTCTCAAGAGTGTTTTAGCACCATTCCCTTAATAATTTCCTCCTGATCATGAATATGTTCTCATGAGACTTAGTTGTTTAAAAGTGTGTAGCACTTCCCCACTAAGCTCTTGCTTTTGCCCTGTCCTCCTTTGCCTTCTGCCATGATTGTAAGCCTCCTGAGATTTCATCAGAAGACAAGCAGATGCCTATTGCCATGCATCCTGTATAGCCTGCAGAACGGTCAGCCAATTAAACATATGTTCTTTATAAAGTACCCCATCTCAGGTACTTCTTTGTAGCAATGCAAGAATGACCTAATGCAGAAAATTGGTACTAAGAATGAGGCATTACTATAAATATACCTGAAAATGTGGAAGCAGCTTTGGAACTGAATAACAGGCATAAGTTGAAAGAGTTTGGAGGGCTCAGAAGAAGGCAGGAAGATGAGGGAAAGCTCAAAACTTCCTAGAGACTGGTTGAATGGGTGTGACCAAAATGCTTACAGTGTTATGGACAGTGAAGACCAGACTGTTGAGGTCTTAGATGGAACATGAGAAACTTACTGGGAACTGGAACAAAGAGCACTTTTGTGATGCTATAGCAAATGACTTGACTGCATTTTAGGGCTCTGTGGAACTTTTAATTTGAGAGTAATGACTGAGGGTATTTGACGGAAAAAATTTATAAGCAGCAAAAGTTTCAAAATGTAGCCTGGCTGCATCTAACAGCCTATGTTCGTAAGCATGAGCAAACAATTGATCTATAGTTGGAACTTATATTTAAAAAGAAAGTAGAACATAAAAGTTTGAAAAATGTGCAGCCTGGCCATGTGGTAGAACAGAAAACCCATTTTCAGATGAAGAATTCAAGTAAGATGCTGAGTAATCACTTGCTAGAGAAATTTGCATAAATAAAAAAGAGCCAACTGTTAATCACCAAGATGATGGGGAAAAGTCTCAAAGCCATTTTAGAGACCTTAGCAACAGCCCCTCCTATCACAAGCCTGGAGGGGCTAGGAAGACCAAATTGTTTTGTAGGCTGAATGGTTTCTGCCCTTCACTGCCTCATGACATGGCTCTCTGTATCCCAGCTACTCCAGCTCCAGCTGTGACTCACAGGGCCCAGGTACAGCTTAAGAGCCTGGTTCAATAGGTGCAGGCCATAAGTCTAGATAGCTTTCACATGAGGTTAAGCCTGAAGGTGTGCAGAATGAGAGAGTTGAGGCTTGGGAGCCTCTGCCTAGATTTCAGAATGTATGGAAAAGCCTGGTTGCCCAGGCAGAAGCCAGGTGCAGGGACAGAATCCTCATGGAGAATATCTACTAGAGAAGGGTGGAGGGAAAACTTGAAGTTAGAGCCCCTACTCAGAGTCCCCACTGGGGTACTGCCTAATGGAGCTGTGAGAAGAGTGTCTCCAGACACCAGAATGGTAGATTCGTCAACAGCTTGTACCCTTACCTGGAAAAGCTGCAAGCACTCAGTGCTAACCCACGAGAACAGCTAGAGGAGCTAAACACTGCCACAAGGGCAGAGTTACCCAAGGCCTTGGGAGCCTACCTTTCACACCGGTGTACCTTTGATATAGAACCTGGAGTCAGTAAAGGAAATTATTTGGGGGCTTTAAGATTTAATGACTGCCTTGGGGTTCAAACTTGCAAGAAACCTGTAGCCCTCATTTTTTCATCATTTTGGAATGAGACTGTTTACTCAATGCCTAACCACATTGTATCTTGGAGGTAACTCACTTTTTTATTTTATGGGCTCATAGGTGAAAAAGACTAGCTTTATCTCAGAAAAGACTTTGGACTTGGAAATTTTGAGTTAATAGTGGAATGAATTATGACTTTGGGAATGCATGGAAGGCATAATTTTATTTCATAACGTGAGAACATGAGATCTGGGTGGGAGGGACCGGGGCAGAATGATATGGTGTGGCTCTGTGTCCCCACCCAAATCTCATGTTGGATTGTAATCCCTAGTGTTGGAGGTGGAGCCTGATGGGAGATAATCATGGGGGTGGTTTCTCTTGAATGGTTTAGCACCATCCCCTTGATGCTGTTCATGCAATAGTGAAAATAAATACTCAGAGATTTAGTGGTTTAAAAGTGTATATGATATGGTTTGGATCTATGGCCCCACCTGAATCTCATGTCTAATTGTAATCCCCAGTGTTGGAGGCAGGGCCTAGTGGGAGGTGATTGGATCATGGGGGAAGCTTTCTCCTAAATGGTTTAACACCTTCCCTCTTGGTACTGTCCTCATGATAATGAGTGAGTTCTTGTGAGATCTGTTTGTTTAAAAATGTGTAGCACCTCCCAAGCTACACTCTCCCTCCTGCTATACCAATGTGAAGTTGTGGGTCCCCCTTCTCCTTTTGCCATGATATTAAGCTTCCTAAGGCCTTATCAGAAGCCTAATGGATACCTGGCACCATGCTTCCTGTACAGCCTAGAGAATTGTTAGCCAATAAAACTTCTTTTTTCTTCTTTTAATAAATTATCCACCCTCAGATATTTCTTTATAGCAATGCAATTATAGCCTAATATACATATAGAATAGAAAAATGTCCAACTCATAGAAGTGGAGAGTAGAATGATGATTTTCAGGAACTAAGTATTGAGGGAAATGGGAAAATGTTCATCAATAAGAACTTCAGTTAAGAAGCATAATTTCTAAAAATCTTTTATACAGCATAGTGAATATAGTTAATAATAATAAACCATATACTTGAATTTAGCCAAGAGAGATTTCAAGTGTATTCTTCACAAAATAAGTATGTGAAGTAATGTATATGCTAAGTCACTTGATATTTTGATCAATTGATATTCTACAATGCATACATATATCAAAACATTATGTTATACATCATAAATATACACAGTTGTTACTTGTTCATTTAATTATGGTTTTAATGAAGAAGAAAAATATAGGTTTATGAAACCTAAAATCTGAAATCAGATAAAAATATTTACTTTCATACTGAATTATGAAAGCTTCTTTAAGACATTCTTGCAAGTTAAAAATAATCTGAATATGGTGTAGGTGGACATATCTAATTCATAAACATTGCTGTTACAAGAAAGAACTCTCTAATAGGCAAAGCTCCTACAAGATTGCTACATGATTTGAGATGTCTCTCTTCTGAAAATGTTTTGGCATATACCCTCGGTTTGTATGCGATAGCATTCCCAAAATATTTCTCCCTCACCACCTCACAAAATAAAAGCAAGTAAAAACAAAGCTTGCTATTATATGCTTCCTAGTGCCTTGAGTAACTATTGTACACTTATGGCCAAAGAGATGTAAGGGAAAATCAATAAAATGTGAGAAGAGGGGCGGTGCAAAAAATAAAGAATATGTAAAAAGAATACATCTCTCTTGCTTTTTCTTTCACTTTCTCATTCTCTATCTCTGTATCCCTCTACTTCCTCTCTTCCCCTTTTCCCTGAATTTCCCATTGCTTTCTGCCATTGCATAGAGTGAAGTATGTGTGACGTCTATGCATCCAGTGGCCACTAGAGCAAATATAAGATCAAAGTTGAAATGTTCAGAGAGAGACTAAGCAAGCAATCGTATATTTTAGATTTGTTGTAGGATTAGATAAGGAATACTTCATATTGACATACTATGGTTCTTCAGATATCAGATACTCTGTTAATTGCAGCCATATTCATTCATAATATATAAATAATTGAACAAATATTGGATATCAATATGACTTCTTTTTGTTTTTAAGAAAAAAATAATCCCACTGTATTGTCTTTTATGATAGATGTTTCATCAAAAGCTTCCCCTAAATTGGAGATTCACCATATAGCTATATATCTATATTAACTATTATATGTGTACATATTTATCAACTATTAAATATATATACACACACATAAAAAAAAACCACATATACACACTATATTTCCTGTAAGGTGAAATTTTGTGAAAGTAGACAATGTATCAATTTGTTTCTAAATAAAAATTATTCAAATTAATTGCTTTCAAATAATGCCATATTGTCATATTAACTATTTCATATAATTGAAAAATTCCTGAGAAACATATGATTTTAAAAACTACAATAAATGAAAACTTTTCACGTTGACCATGTAACGTTGATGAAACTTTCAGAGAAATTTTTTGACTTCTAGCACCAACCCCCAATTTACCATGTAATTCCAGAAATGACCTGATAAATATGTGTTTTGTGACATTTGGGATTTTTGAATCCTTTTGCTAGCTGACTAACAGAAGTTTATACATGAGAAGTATAAATTATTCCCACTTAAATTTTTATTTTTGATTGTTATTTACATTGATTAATAGGTGACATGTTAGCTGACAAACTCAAATTATGTGTAGTTAACTTCAGTAAAATTATTTTATTTTAAAAAGTTAATAGTATTTTACCATACACATGCCCACTAGTACATGTACAGAGCATTTCAGTGCATGAGTCATTGATATCTCTAAAATAACATCTACTTCCTTAAGTTGTAAAAAAAATAGCATTTTTCAAAGTGTAAAAAGAGACAGATATAGCATATGGAGATTTTATTGTTTGATTCATTCTCCCTACCTGACACCAATCATGCATAAAGGGATAATGTATTGTCAGGTGGTTATGGAAAACTCCAAGTGGAAAAAAAGTGTCCAGCTATATGTATGCAGACTCTCAATAGCCAGGTGCTCATTTTGTAATCAATTAGATTTGAGCAAAAATATGAGAAGCCCACACATTCTCCTTTCAGAATTTCATATTTTTATATTAGAAAATAGAATAATTGGTGCTTCAGTATTCCTTAGGAAACCAGAGACTCACTTCACGTATTATGTCTATATGTGTCCAATTTATTTTATAGCTCCCAATTGTCTTAGGGGAACATCTGATCAAGATATAAATAGAATTCTGAAGCAATCGCATTCCTTTGTACCTTGCAAGCCTAGAATATGTCACCTTAGTTATACAGCAAGAATACAAAATGAATATATTATTCAAAATTCGGATATATGTTGACTTTATAGCTGCAGCACAAATTCTATGTGCAGATTTCAGTGAATCGATAATTAACACAAATGCAATAAATGACCAAGGCCAAGTGGAGAGTCTGAAAGAAAAAAGGTTAGATTACAGCTTATTTGAAGGGACATCACAAGATAGATAAAGTAAAATTGCATCATTCAGAGTAGAAATGGACTATGAATAACATGGAAGGATTCCATTTTCAGCTTTTTCACAAACTGTGTGAAACTAAACATAATTTGACCTCTTTAGACCTCATTTTCCTCTAATGTAATGAGACTGAGTAAGAGGCTACAAACTCTAAGACTATGAAGCCATACATGAATTCCAATAACAAGCTATGAGAGGCAGTTCGTGGAAAGCATTAAAAGTGTACTAAAAAAAATCAGCAGAAGAATCTGGTGGACATTAAGAAAACCAATCCAGGGCAAAAGGATCCCTGATACTTTCCAAAGGTTATCTTTGGAGCAGAGTAGAGAAATCAGGCTAATTAATAGTATTAGGGCTGAAAATGAGGAAGGAGCAGGCCATTCCAGAAAACGAGTAGAAAAAGCTAGAAGAGCAAGATACATATTTAGTGGTAAATAAACAGAACATTTTAAGAGAAAGAAGCTTTTTATAAGGAAAAGCAGGGAGGATAAAGATGGCTATGTAGACTGGAGAAAATAGCATGTGGGAGGCCTTCAATGTCATGGTAAATGAGCATTTTGAGAAACATTATTCATACTTCCTTGTTTCCAATTTATAGCTGGAAAAATACTGTATCTTTTAAGGGTAAGATATTTCTTAAAAATACTGTGTGCCTCCGAATGTTGTTTAAAATAATAGGACTCTTCATCTTGACAGGAGAGTATATGAGAAAAATATTGGTTTTATTGTGACCATATCCACAATTAATCTGAGTACAGGGATTATTAGTATTATTTGTTAAATAACACTCAGGAAAAAGGAATCCAATAATTAAAACTTATCTCTTTGGTAACAATATTTAACAGTACCCATTTTTTTTTCTAAGCAAAATCTGTACAAATTTCTTTTTTCAAGAAATGTCTTTAAAATGTCAGTGGCTTTATTGAAGTCAGAAACTATGATAAGACAAATGTCATTGATTATAAATTAATTTTCTCTCATTGACTCTTACATTCAATTATGTAGATGGCAAGTACACTAGAAGTAGATGGCTATTTTTCAGTTTTCTGGATGTTGAAAACCTCCATTTGGAATCTGGGAAAAAAAATGAACAAAAACTTTCATATTTTCACTTCCTGCTACTTATAAAAAACAAAAAATTGACATTAACTGGAAATTTAGATAATGTATGAGGCAGGCTAGGATTCTGCTCAGTTTGCTATGCACTTTTAGGCCCGCAGTGATAACAATATTTTGTCATAAAAGGAAGCAGAAGAGATTAGGAAACCCAAAGATAGCTGATAAAATGGATTACAAGGATACATCATACATGTAAATATTAACTTTTCTGTTCACATTGCACCCTATGCTTCTTGAATTAGAGCTTTTAAAATTAGTGATATAATGGGAAAGGGTGCTGAAATTAAAGACACACACATAAAACAAATAACTGATATAATGAATACAAAACAATATTTTATATCCCTCATCTGTAAAATATATGTGGATGCATTTATAGTTAATGCTAATGGTAATTTTGTATAAACATTAACTCAAAATAATTAAATATTTTATTTATTTATTTACTTACTTACTTATTTTGAGACAGAGTCTCACTCTGTCACCCAGGCTGTAGTGCAATGGCATAATCTCGGCTCACTGCAACCTCTGCCACCCAGGTTCAAGCACTTCTCCTGCCTCAGCCTCCTGAGTAGCTGGGCCTACAGATGCACTCCACGATGCCCAGATAATTTTTTGTATTTTTAGTCGGTACAGGGTTTCACCATGTTGATCAGGCTGGTCTCAAACACCTGACCTGAAGTGATCTACCCACTTCGGCCTTCTGAAGTGCTGGGATTACAGGTGTGAGCTACTACTCCCAACCTCAAAATAATTAAATATTTTTTAAAAAATTACTACTTTAGGCTCTACTTGTGTCCCTGAAAAAAATCTTAATTTAGTCATAACTTTGAAGTCTTATGACTAGAACTCAACTTATGGGGACAGGACACTGCAAAGACAGTAAAAATGGATGAGGATTTAGAGAAAGGATCTCAGCTGGCATAAGGCCATTCCATTACTTGATTATCAAAATGGACATAAGAAATTGGAGGAAGTCTATACTAAGGAGGTTTAATATGACAGATGGGACAGAGGAGTGAAAATCTGGATTGTGGAGGAATATGGAAAATTAGCCAACTACCTGCCTATTCACTCTGTATCCTAAGTAAGCTAAGGGATCTGGGTTGAACTGCAAGGTGACATTTCAGGAGAAGGCTTAGCATGATATGAAGATTCCAGCCCTCACACTCTTCCCTTGTTACCCCCTAAAATGAGATTTGGGTAAAATTTCCACCTCCAGAGTGGACAGTGGAATACAGCAAGGAGACTAGACTAAAGTTCAGTTTTATATGACACTTTCAGCAAGATTATAGTAGAGTTATGATAAGATTCAATGGACATGTAAGGCCAAGAACCTTAATCCTGGCATACTGAACACTGGGAAATTTACAATGCTAACTCAAGGACAACTGACAAGCTCATACATTTTTCAGCCTGTTACCTGAAATGGCACAGGAAATTGGTATGGTTCTGTGTATCTTTGAAAATAATACATCCATCTTTAAAGAGTTGAGCTAGAATGTCTGTACCACATACAAATTTTAGGAAGTAAAACAGGTTTCTCCCACCAATTTTGAATATAACTCCACAGTTACTCAGTTATTTTTTTTTTCTTTTCTGGGCTCACCCACCTACCATACAAATATACAATAATGTTTATTATTCAGTTGGTGTTTACTCTGTTTTGATGACTTCCTAACTTCACCTCCTGTTAGCCTTGCTGTGGAGGGCAGGAGCATGACAACAAGAAAAGAAAACAGACTTTGGTGTTAGATAGATTTTGGGTTTGACTTTCAGCTCAGTGTTCACAAGACGTGAAACATTATGGAAAGTTAAAACCTAGCCAGGGTTTATTGAGAATTACTGCCTGGCATTGTCACAGGTGGTTTATAGAAACTAAATTTACCCTAAAAACATTAAAAGGTAGGTGCTATTTCTGAAAAAAACCTGGTCACAGAGAAACATTAAGTAATTTGAACAAAGTTAAGCAGAAGAAAGTGGCAGAGCCAAAATAAAACCCAAGCCTTTTAAATCTACAGCACTCTTTTCAAAATTCAATTTATTCATTAAGCAATCTGTGTCCCAGGTTCTTGTAGACAGAATGAAGACAGTGATGATTGCCTCCTCAAATATTATATGGAATAAATAATATAATGTGCATAAAAATTACTGGCATCTGAAAGACACTCATACTAATTTGTTCTCAATTCTTTCTACCAATCAAAAATATCTAGAAATAAATACAAAATATATGATTAATCTGCTATTTAAAGGTAGCCAAGAGTATCTTTGAGAGTTTTTTTTTTTTAAGAAAGCTATCCTAGGATAGTATTTACAAGTTTGTATTCTTGTATATTTCATTTTCTTACAGTTTATTTAAAATTAACATTCAAATCCTGAGGGTGCTGTTCTTTTACTATTTCCTAAGCCTGGAAAGATAGAATATTATTTCAACTGTCCACAGTATTTGTATCTTGTTGTAGACTATATACTTTGGAACTTTTTTTATGTACCCTAAATTCTGCTATAAGAAAATGTTATCTGTTCTGATTTGATAATGTGTATTGAAATAATTATATTATTTATGCTACAATTATAAAATTGCTCATTTGGAGGCTTAAAATTCGATATTATTATTGATTGAGAGTACTCCATTGTGAATTCAAAATGCACTTGAAATCTCATTTTATGGAGATATGTAATTTTCTTACCTTTTTGTTTCTAGCTATCTGACAGCTTATATTGCTTCTGATAATGGCAGGTTTGGGTGCATAGCTTGTATTCATTTTTCAACCTGTACTTTTAATAACTCTGAATTTTGTTCCTAGTTGTAGTGATTTCCTGTGTGTACTCTTTGTATTGAAATTGAATATTTTTGACAAGGAAGTTCCTTTTATTTATTCTTGACCACATCTCTAACCTCTCCGTATATCAGAACGTCTCTTTTTATTTTAGCAGGTATATTCATCTCTTCAAAGTCACACTTGATCGGGAATGGTAATTAACATAATTTTTCCACTTCTTAGTCCAATTTTGAGTCATTCGTGAAATGTCATATGTGAGATTCTTGCAAATTCAATATTTAGCTGCAAACATGTAAGGAATGCATGAAACAATCATGAAAGATTTTCCAGTTTATGATTCAGCTTTCTGTACCATTATTTCTGATTTTGCAAAGTCTCTAACATTTAGACAAAAGAATTAAGATGTTCCTGTCTCCATGAAGCTATATTAAATAATGGCATTTGTCTCACATTATTGTGAATAAAACATTTAAGACCCTCTGTTGTATAGACGTTTTGTGAAACTGCATTCTCTCTCCAGAAAGTATCTATCTAGAAAGACAGAACATTCTCTAATGGCTTCAAACCACTTGTTTAGCTTCTCTCTGAAAAGTGACAGTCTCTTTTGTGCTTAGAACAAGTCCCCATCCACATTCTTCCAACAGGTGCATTAGTGCTGGAAGATTATCAGGTGGATAATGAGAATTCAGTGACTTGAGAAGTCCTGTCATATTTCTGAAAATGATAGAAAGTCATTTCCCTCCCCTTTCCCAGAGTGGATGTCTTATTTTCCTGCCACTCTTCTGGCATCACATTACCCACACGTTGCTTGATCTGGTCAGATTCATCAAATGAATGATTTTCATCAATTACGTGACAGTTTATATTGTCCAAACTTGTCATGAGCCCCACTGATTTTTTTACAAAGTTTCCACAATATGCCCAATGCTCTTAATCCACCACTGCAACTCAGTAAGAGGTGTAGGAGTCATGATGGAAACATTGATACCTAGAAAAGCTTTCTCCCACTTTGTTGCATCAGAGGAACTCCTGTTCATTCTTTAGATTTTCACACCAGGGGTCAGCCTATTCAGGAAGCTTCCCTCAATTTCTCTATCCATGTCCACCCACACTCTCAGGCTGAGGATAGCTGTTGAAAAAAAAAAAAATTACCCTTGAAAGCAGTCTGTGTACTCACCTATCTAGGGTGCCTGCTTACAGTGGTACCCAGCAAGTTGTTTAATACATCATCTAAGGAAGGTGCTTATCTTTTACTTACTATTTTTTCATTTAGTGTTTTTCTTTTCTTTTAGGATAACATACCTAACTTCCAACTTTTCTTTGAGTACTTCATTGCTGTCTTGAATGAGGTGCTTTGTATCCTCTGATGATTCCTTTCATTCTAATATTATGTTCCCATTTTATCTGTGTCATACCTTTTCTTACCTCCTTGGCTGAATGCTGAGATTGGAGCAGGATTATCAGCTGTTTGAGGAATGGCAGCAAGGAAATAAATAGGAAGCAATCTATTAAATGTTATGATCAACAATATGAAACTGTTCTCAGATGTAATGAAGAGTTTAGAGATAATTTGCTGATAAAATCTTAAAAAAAGCATGAGAATAACAAAAAGAAAGTATTAAGTGGACACAAGCAAATGACATTCTCAGAATGTATTATGCAGCTCACTTGTAAATGCTTACTCTAATAAATATAACACAATATTTAATAAATTCTATAATTTGAAAAAGTACTGAATATTGTACCAAAATATTAATATGTAATATAACTATATGGGAATGATTTGAGAGTATAGCTATAAATATGAAAGTATTAATAGAAGAACAAAGTTATAGTTAGTAAAGAAAGTAAAATGTGTATAACTTTTTGAAAATGAATAACTGTATCAAGTATATTTGAAATAAAATTATCAATATCAGAAAAATACTTAAAACTTTTTTTTAATTATTAAGAAAGGATGTCTTCATAAATCAGGGAACTGGAAAGAAAGAAGAGATGCTTGAAGTTTTATCAAGAGACTTGCAGTGCTATATAAATATTAATAAAACAATGTGCATTATTTTATAGCAATTGACTTTCTTTAATGATCCAGAATACATGTGCAGGATGTGCAGGTTTGTTACATAAGTAAACCTGTGCCATGGTGGTTTGCTGTACCTATCAATCCGTCATCTAAGTATTAAGCCCAGCATGCATTAGCTCTTATCCCCATTGTTCTTCTCTACCCCACTCTCCCCCAACAGGCCCCAGTGTGTGTTGTTCCTCTCCCTGTGTCCATGTGTTCTCATCCTTCAGCTCCTACTTATAGGTGAGAACATATGGTGTCTGGTTTTCTGTTGCTGCGTTAGTTTGCTGAAGATAATGACTTCCAGCTTCATCCATGTCCCTGCAAGGGACATGATCTCATTTCTTTTTATGGCTGCATAGTATTCCATGGTGTATGTGTACCACATTTTCTTTACATAGTCTATCATTGATAGGCATTTGTGTTGATTTCATGTCCTTGCTATTGTGAATAGTGTTGCAGTGAATGTACGTGTGCATGTATCTCTGTAATAGAATGATTTATATTCCTTTGGGTATATACCCAGTAATGGAATTGTTGAAAAATTCACTTTTAATCTATTGTCTTTTTCTGATATTATTGTCTAAGATTTTACATTTTAGTTAAAAATATTAATTTTATAATAAACTATTTGAGAGGTATATAGGTTTATAAAGTTCATTAATCTAATTTTTGAAATCTACTGTGTGTATATAATCTATTATGTTCAAGTAAATACGAAACTAGAAAATAAGTAAGAAATAAAACTTTTCTCCAAGTCCCCTCTTATCTAATAGGATTGCATGTATACATGTGTGTATGTTGAATGTGTTTTGTGTTAGCAGAATAGGTTGAGCATATAAATATCTAACCAAATAAAAAATACAAATGAACAAACTATGTCATATATACTCAGCAATTAAAAATATCTTTAGTGCCTATGAAGGCAAAAACACTTTTTTGGTTCTTCCTTTATGCTCAATGCAGCTGAAATTTTTTGGTTACTTTTCTTTTTTTTTTACATGTCACATGCCTTCCTTATTATCCCTCCAAGCACTAGTGCCTCCTCAGGTGAGTGAGATACAAGCCATTGAAGCAGCTTCTATCCTTCAAGGAATGTATGATATTTTCAAAGAAATCGGTGATAAATCATTTAATTTTTCCTGCCATTTGTTTGTGGCTGAGTTAAAAGGTGTACCTTTCGCAGCTTAAGGAAGTGTTTTGGATTCACAGACACTTCTAATAGTGCATGTATTAAGATGAAGGAGGAGGAGGGTTGGAGAAGACGGTAAAGGTGGAGGAGAGAGAAGAAAGGAAAGAAAAACTAAGACACTATTTTAAATAAGAGGCAAACCAAGAGAAAACTATCTTACTAGATTGCATTCCCAAAAGTGAGGTTAGTGTTTTATTTGAAAAAATTTGCTATGTGTTTATAAATTTATTGTGATTCTGGATGCTTGAAGTTCTTCCACAATATCTTATTTGTATTTCCTTGGCCACTTCTCATTTCCCTTCTAACTCCCCTCCTTTGCTCTCTCATTATCCTCCTCTACATATCCTCCTTCCCATTATTCTTGCCCCTTTCTCTTTGCTTTTCTGTCCCCTTCCCTCCTCCTTCCTTTGTAACCCCATGAATACCTCCATCAGACAGTGATGCTTTCAGACATTATAATAGGAAGAGCACAAGGCATTTTTCAGTTTATGTTGAGGCAACCTGCTAAATTGCAACTCTTTGAGAGAGCATCTTCCCAGAGAGCTAGTGTGAGACTTTATATCCAAATGCTGCACACCTGCCATGCTCCTTAGACTAAGTGAAGATAACCCTTCAAGTAACAGCCTGTTGATAAGTATTCCCAGTCCAAAATGCAACCCAGATTCTAATTAACCTGATTAAACCTGTTGTGCATGACTCATCCTTTTTTTTCCTTTGATCAAGTTGTCACTATCTATTTGGAAATTCATCTTTTTTCATGTTATTTACTAGCCAGATGTGTCACAACTAGAATCAACATAAAGTATACTACTTTTATGTTTCTATAATCTTCCCTGGTGCCATTACTTTTTTTATATGTCAAAAGCAATGACATTCTCAACAAGTTTGAGATCAAACAGTATAATTATGACTTATCAGTGTCTAAAATCATTTGTGCAGAATGTGTGCAGATTCATGGTGTTCAGACAGCCAGGATTAAAAAGAGCACACTGACTAATAAACATATTTTGTATATTTTTTCTCATATGTGTGAGCAAAAAAATGATCTAATGGAAGTAGATAATAGAATTATATTTACCAGTGCCTGGGAAGGTTGGAGAGGGAAATAAAGAGAGGTTGGTTAATGGGTACAAACATACAGTTACAAAGAAAGAATAAGTCATAGCTTTTGATAGTAGAGTGGACTGATAATAGTTTACAACAATATATGGTATATTTCATAATAGTTAGAAGAAAAGATTTGAAATGTTCCTACACAACGAAATGATAGGTGTTTGAGACAGTAAATATCAATATACCCTGGTTTGATCATTACACATTGTATGCAGCTATCAAAATAACGCATGTAGCCCATAAATATGTGCAATTATTATGTATCAATTAACAGTTTAAAAAATAAAAATGCAAGTTGTCAAATTATATAATTCACTCATGTAGAATACAAAAAGTGAAAATTAAAAGCCAAAACAAGAATTCACTCTTAATATTGGCCATTCTGCAGACCATGCTCATAGAAGAGATGACCTACATAGAAGTGCAAACACAAAGCCTTGCACCATTTTTGTTACCTTAAACATTCGTTGCAGAAGCTTAACTACCATGTTTTTACTGATGTTCAACATGCAAGTCATTTATTATTGTCTTAAATATTTCAACAATGAAGAGTAGAAAAAAATAATACAAGGATTATACTTTTGCTTTCACAGTAGTTCCAACCTTGGCAAAACATGTGTTTATTGTTTGGTTTTGCTTTTTTACGAGTTTTGACAGATAAAGCATAATAGGGGATTAGATACAAAGAACTCAGTTATTATCTTTGGGTAATAATGCAGTATGAAAAGTAAGTTTTGCATGTATCTTTTTATTTTATATGTAGATCTTTATATGCATATGTATTTAAATATATATTCATTCAAATAATTATTTTAAATATTACAATGAATAGTGTTGAAATTATTATTCCTCAAACTAACCCATTATAAATAACTTCCATCTACTGAGCATATGAATATCCTTAGTGTATTTATACAAGCAATTTTAAAAACAAGCATTATCTTTAAAATTTGAATATTTAAAGATCCTCTGACACTGTTACTCTTCTTTCAATTATATACCTTCTGGCATTTGTGTACTAGGATATATAATACATAATATATATGATATATATAATATAAATAGCTACAAACTTCTACATATATGCATCTATGTCTTCATAATATCATTGTTCATAATAGCAACAAATATAGAAATGACAAAGATATCTATTGACAGAGAAATAACAAGTAAATTTGGATGCAGCCTTAACAATATTAGAAAGTAATGAATATGGCTGGGCGCAGTGGCTCACGCCTGTAAGCCCAGCAATTTGGGAGGCCGAGGTGGGCGGATCACAAGATCAGAAGTTGGAGACCAGCCAGGCCAACATGGTGAAGCCCCATCTCTACTGAAAAACCTGCCGCCATCAAGTGGTAACATGAGTTCCTCATTGGTTTAGCATTCTCTTGCTAGATAATGTATTCTTACCACACAAATATATCTTGGATCTACTTTAAAAATATTTATGCAGTCTTATGTGATTTGCTTTTTGTTATATTACTGTATATTATCACATTTAAATTTATTCATATTTTGCATGGAGACTTAGTTTAATAATATATATTCATTTTATTTATTTATTTATTTGAGATGGTGTCTTGCTCTGTCACTCAGGCTAGGGCTCAATGGCACCAAGTTGGCTCACTGCAACTTCTGCTTCCTGGGTTCAAGCGATTCTCTTGGCTCAGCCTCCCGAGTGGCTGGGATTACAGGCACCTGCCACCAAGCCTGGCTAATTTTTGTATTTTTTAGTAGAGACATGGTGAGGGTATTTGGATTTTCTCTCTTCTTTTCTTGGTTAATCTTGCTAATGGTCTATCAGTTTTACTTTTCAAACAACAAGGTTTTCATTTTATTTATCTTTTTAATTTTGTTCATTTCAGTTTCCTTTAGTTCTGTTCTTATCTTGGTTATTTCCTTTCTTCTGCTAGGTTTGTGTTTGGTTTGTTCTGGTTTCTCTAGTTCCTTGAGGTGTGACCTTAGAATGTCAGTCTGCGCTCTTTCAGTCTTTTTGATATAGGCATTTAGGGCTATGAACTTTCCTCTTAGCACAACCTTTGCTGTATCCTAGAGGTGTTTGTAGGTTCTGTCATTATTTTCATTGAGTTTGAAGAATTTTTTAATTTCCATCTTGATTCTGTTTTTGACACAGTGCTCATTCAGGAACAGGTTATTTAATTTTCATGTACTTTTTTCATGTATTGTCATGTATTTTGTGTGGTTTTAAAGATTCCTTTTGAAGTTGATTTCCAGTTTTATTCCACCATGGTCTGAGACAGTGCTTGATATAATTTCAATTTTCTTAAATTTATTGAGGCTTGTTTTATGGCCTAGCGTATGGTCTATCTTGGAGAAACTTCCCTATGCAGTTGAATCGAATGTGTATTCTGGGGTTGTTGGACAGAATGTTCTGTACATATCTGTCAAGTCCATTTGTTTCAAAGTATTAAATCCATTGTTTCTTTGTTGACTTTCTGTCTTGACCTGTCTAGTGCTGTGATTGGAGTACTGAAGTTCCCACTATTACTGTGTTGCTATCTATCTCATTTCTTAGGTCTATTAGTAATTATTTTATAAATTTGGGAGCGCCAGTGTTAGATGCATATATGTTTAGGATTGTGATATTTTCCTGTTGGACAAGGCCTTCACCATTATATAATGCCTTTCTTTGTCTCTATTAACTGCTGTTGCTTTAAAGTTTATTTTGTCTGACATAAGAATAGCTACTTCTGCTCACTTCTGGTGTCCATTTGCATTTAAGCCATTTACATTCAATGTTAGTATTGAGATGTGGGGTACTAATCCATTCATTGTGCTATTTTTTTCCTGTATACCTTGGTTTTTATTAATGAATATTTGATTTATTGAAGTTTTAAAATTTGTTTTTAAAAATATGCCAACATTTTCCTCTTGTGTTTAGCCTTTTTTCTGTTTTGATTAAAAAATCCTATTTGCAAAAACATAAAAACCAAAAGAGAGCCTACACAGCCAAGACAATCCTAAGCCAAAAGAACAAAGCTGGAGGCCTCATACTAACTGATTTCAAACTATACTACAAGGCTACAGTAATCAAAACAGCATGGTACTAGTACCAAAACAGAGATATAGACCAATGGAACAGAACAGAGGCCATGGAGGCAATGCCACGTATCTACAACCATCTGATCTTTGACAAACCTCACAAAAAAAAGCAATGGGGAAAGGATTCCCTGTTTAATAAATGGTGTTTGGAAAACTGGCTAGCAGTGTGCAGGAAGCAGAAACTGGACCCCTTCCTGACACCTTACAGTAAAATTAACTCCAGATGGATTAAAAACTTAACCATAAGACCTAACACCATAAAAACCCTAGAAGAAAACCTAGGCAAAACCATTCAGAACATATGTATAGGCAAGGACTTGATTTCATGACTAAAACACCAAAAGCATTGGCAACAAAAGCCAAAATAGACAAATGGGACCTAATTAAACTCCAGGGCTTCTGTACAGAAAAAGAAACAATCATTAGAGTGAACAAGCAACCAACAGAATGGGAAAAAATTTTTGCAATCTACCCATCTGACAAAGGGCTAATATCCAGAATCTACAAAGAACTAAAACAGATTTACAAGAAAACACACAAACCCATCCAAAAGTGAGCAAAGGATATGAACAGACACTTTCAAAAGAATACATATATGAGGCAACAAACATAGGAAAAAATGCTCATCATCACTAATTATTAGAGAAATGCAAATCAAAACCACGTTGAGATACCACCTCACACCAGTTAGAATGACAATCATTAAAAAATTTGGAGACAACAGATGCTGAAGAGGATGTGGAGAAATAGGAACACTTTTACACTGTTGGTGGGAGTGTAAACTAGTTCAACCATTGTGGATGACAGTGTGGCACTTCCTCAAGGACCTAGAAATAGAAATTCCATTTGACCCAGCAATCCCATTACTGGGTGTATACCCAAAGGATTACAAATCATTCTATTATAAAGACACATGCACATGTATGTTCATAGCAGCACTGTTTACAGTAGCAAAGACTTGGAACCAACCCAAATGCCCATCTATGATAGACTGGACAAGGAAAATGTGGCACATATACACCATAGAATACTATGCAGCCATAAAAAATGATGAGTTTGTGTCCTTTGTAGGGACATAGATGAATCTGGAAGCCATAATCCTCAGCAAACTGAAATAAGAACAGAAAATCAAACACCGCATGTTCTCACTCATAGGCGGGTGATGAACAATGAGAACACATGGACACAGGGAGGGGAGCACCACACACTGGGGTCTGTTGAGGGGGTAAGGAAGGGACAGCAGTGGGGTGGATGGGGTGGTCAGGGCGGGATAACAAGGGGAGAAATGCCAAATGTAGATAACTGGGGAAGGATGGAGGCAGCAAACCACATTGCCATGTGTGTACCTATGCAACAATCCTGCATGATCTGCACATGTACTCCAGAACCTAAAGTACAATAGAAAAAAAATAGCTATTTCTCATATGCAGTATTGATTTTTAACAGGGTCATTTATGCAATTCATGAGGGAAAGAAAGTTTTCAATGAATAGCATTAACACAATTCAATATTATAAAAAATGAGCCCCTATTTTCCTATCTTACATTTTGAGAGAGTTATTTTGAGATTCATTGTAAACATAAACATAAAAGCTAAAGCTAGTGGCTTCTAGCAGCAAACAATATAATAGCATTACAGTTTTAGAGTAAGCAAAAATTTCTTAGAGAAACCACACAAAGGATTAACCAAAGGAAAAAAAAAAAAGTTAAAATACTAATGATAAAATTATCATGATTAGGTAATATAATTATAATAATTAGAAAAGATAAGAACACATGGTGACTTTTATTTGTTAATGTAGTTTTCTAAGTAGCAAACTGAACAGCCAGGCAATCGGCAGTACTCCAAGATTCAGTAAAAAATATAGTAAAATTAATCAAGGGGAGTATTGGCCAGAGCCATGAGGACAACTTTTGAGTTCTGCCCAATGAGCAGAGCAACAATGTCCATTTTCAGTTCTGCATAGCTGGTGCTGAGTTTGAACAGGTGCAGTAGCCTAGTGGATAGCATTGCATTTCAGTTTAGATAAACCATCTATAAAACAGGCCCAGGCATTTAGGAAAATCTGGCCAGCTATGCTGTCGAATATACCATTTTCAGTATACAATTACATTTTGATGGGCCTTTTCCATTTTGATAGTCAATAAGTCTGAATTGAGCCACCCTAAACTGGGAATATCAGGCCAGAGGGCTGGGCCCTCTGGGGACAGGCATTCATTCTAACAAGAGCACAGTAACTATCTAATAACTGTTTTCTGGGGATGTATCTCGTAGCCATGTCATGGAAGGGATGAGTCAAAAGCTCACAGTGGAGAGAAGACAGGATAGAAGCTGATGCCCACTGCCAGAGACTCCACATCAATCATGAGAATCCATTACTCAAAGTAGTATTTAGTGTTGTAGGGATCCGAAAATACAAAATCATGCTGCAGTTCATTAAACAGTTTGCAAGGTAACCTGTGATTTGGTCTCCAATCAAAGGATGCTAATTTGCAGTTTAGCCAATATAAGAGACCAAATATTATAAAATGCCCAAATGAGGCACAAACTGTCTCCAAAACCTGGAAGTTTAACCAAGTGCTGGGTCTCCTTTTAGTAGTGTTGTGGGAACAAGATAGAGCAATTTTCTTTGAATGTCATAGGAACTGACACTTTTGAAGCCACCCACATAATCTCAAGAATATTTACTTGGTGAGTAGGCACCTGAAATTTATCAGAGTTTATTAACCACTCCTACTGATGGAGGAAATATACGACCACAGTCAGCACCTTTGTGAATGAGACTGCCAACCTGTTAAACAACAGGACATCATTTATACTGTGTAGCTGAAAATGTTGGGCATCAGAACTGTAGACATTCATGCCAAATTCTGACTCAGCCTCAGGTAGCAAATGGCATGAGTTTAGAAACCCCTGTGAGAATATTGCAAATGTATATTAGAGACTTTGTCATATGAATACAAATTGGTCTTGGTTCTTAGGTACCTTTGGGATAGAAAAGAAAGAGCTGTCAGTGTCTATAACAGCATACCAAGTGTTTCCAGTTTGTGCAACATATTCAGTTATATTGCAATATCTTCACAGTCTCAATATTTGCAAGAACTGTAACTATGGTTACGTACAACTGGTTGTTACGTACTGTGAAACTCCAGGCTCCTTTATCTTCACAACTGAAGATATAAGGTGGTATTGAGATACTGCATTTCATATATGGTTGTATTAAACATATATGGTTGTATCAATATATTGCATTTCATACTCTCTGTGTGTTGTGTTTAAGTCCCTAACAAGGCTGTGATTTCCCATTCTCTTCTTAAGATACTATATTGTTTCTATTGCACCTCCCTCATGAGGACAGTGAGACAGGTTGAGAAGTGACTTACATGTTTTATTAGCAGTTCTCTACATGCCATGGTCACTAGTAACCAAATTGCTCTTTTATGTAAAAGCATTTGAATTAGTATGTTTTCATGCTGCTATAAAGGACTGGCCAAGACTGAGTAATTTATAAAGGAAAGAGTTTTAATTGACTCACAGTTCTGCATGGCTGGGGAGGCCTCAGGAAAAGCCCCTAATAAAACCATCAGATCTGAGATTTATTCATTACCATGAGTACAGTATGGGGGAAATCGCCCCCATGATTCAGTTATCTCTATCTGGCCCAGCCCTTGATATATGGAGATTATTACAATTCAAGGTTAGATTTGGATGGGTACACAGCCAAACCATATCAGCATTCCTAGTACAATCATATAATACATCAACAGAAATAGTATGTGAGAAGTGGAACCACAGATAACATAAAACTGGCCCACTTGCTAGTCACCTTATCAGCTTTATAAACCTAGCAATCTAGGGCAGTATAAGCTTGCATACTAGATTTATTGTCTTCTCAAAATACTTTCTTTTTTTTTTTCCTCAGGGAAACAAACCTCTATTAGAGGGTCAAAACTTCCTTATGGCACTCGGGATCCACTACAAAAACAAAAACAAAAACAAAGCATATAATACTGAAAACCAAAAACATAATACTGAAACCTTTTAGTTTCTTGTCCAAATGCATCTCAGGTTGGCCTCATAAATTGCAGAAGAGGCTGAGTTCTTACTACTCTTTCTTAACAAGAATCATATACTTCCATCTCTTTGTCTTCAAGCAACCTGCCAAAAAATTAACACTTGGGTCCCAGTTTATGTTCATAGCAGTTGTGAAAATGTTCTCACAATGTAGCTGTGTGTTTTTGTAAATATGGTCTAACATGTAGTGGGCGGTGGGATGTGAGGGTAGAAGCATGTCAATCGAATCAAATCTTTGTACTAATTATAATAATGAGATAAACCCAAGGATGATGACCAGATCAGTGAGGAAATATCCCTGCCCAAAGTAGAGTTTGGACAATCAGGGCACCATGTGGGCAATTGTCTTTATAACTCCTTTCTGGTACTCAGCTGCAAGTACCTTGATAGTGTCTCCTTGTAAGCACATCTGTTAACCATACAGTTTGATCAACATGTTGCTGCTATTCTGGTGCACTTCTCCCAAATCGCATGAAAGAATCTCAGCCTTCATCTTTCCTTTTCCAGCATTCTGTGTGTCTGTCAACATCTGTCCTTGTTACCAAACTACCAAAAACTGTTACACGTTTGATATTTTACCCTACTTGCAAAGTAACAACCAAGTCTGCCGTAGTTTTATGGATACTAGAAAGAAAAAAGATTCCTGTGTCAGAGACAAAGGACAGGTAATTATTCACTGCAAGATCAGTAGCCACACACAGGCCAGCAGTTGTGCAGAACTGCTAAACCACAGTTTCCATAGGATGGTGAAAATATGGTCAACAGATCCTTGTATAGGCAGAGAGATATGTTAAAGGGGAAGAAACTTGAGGTTAGGAAAACAGAATTTTAAATACTAAACATAAGTTTGCCCTGGAAGGAAATCTTTTCTTTATTATATGGACAGGACGCAAATCTGCCCTTTGCTCCTGAGGTACACTATCTTTAATTTCCAAGGTTTTTCTATATACATTAAAATGATAGTCCAAAACAAAAGTAGTCAGTACCCCTGCTCCCAAATATGCCAAAATGAGAGAGGCCTATGGAGAATTGTCTCCCAACAAATTGATAAAACTTTTTGAGGGTATCTTAAAAGGTTAAACATACACCTTTCCTGTAACCCAGCAATTCTCCTCCTAGGTATTTATCCAAAAGAAATAAAAATAGATGTTTACAAATGCTCGTGCCAAAATGGTTACAGCATCTTTATTTATTGTTAAGCAAAACAACTCAACAGGAGAATGAAGAAAAAGAAGTTTACAGTAAAGTTATACAGTAGAGTACTCAGCAATAGGTGAAACTTGAAAATATTCTTTGGAAGCAAAGAAGAAAGAATGAGTATGTATGACTGCATTTATATGAAGTTCTGGAACAGACAAAACTCCTCTCTGGTGATAAAAAGTCTGTGTTTGCTGGGTGGTTTAATCTTAGGAAAGGGATTAAGCAACTTTCTGCAGTAATGTATCTGTCAAAACTTATCTAACTATATAATTAAGATCTGTGAATTTTACTATGTATGAATTATGCCAAATTAATTCTTGAAATTCAAAGTAATCTTTCAAAGTAATTTTTGCCTGCAAAAATGTTGGCTAAAATTTATTTTTCTAAATGTCATTTATGCTTGTGTTAGACACTGTGTCAATGCTTTACAAATATCAACTAATTTAACTCTTACAGTAATATTACTATTATTATCCCCTTTTAAAAAATGAGGAGGCTGAAGCTCGAAGTGGGCAAATACTTACCCAGGATGTCACAGCTAGTAAGTAGCACAACAGTGACTTGAAACCGTGGATGCCAATTATTATTATTCTATATGAATTTATAATGTTGTCTTACCGTTATGGTTAGTGTAAGTGTGCCACATTTGAAGGAATTGATAAACACTTATTAACATGAAATAAGTCAATATTTATTACTCTGAGTTTCTTTTTAGAATTTTTTTTTTTGCCATAAGTGCCTTCTCATATCATCAAGATAAATTGTTTTTATTATCCAGACCTGTCTTTCCCAATAACCAGTAACCACTAGTCTCACATGGCTAGGCTATTTAAATTTAAATTTAAAATGAATTAAATTAGAATCCAGTCATTCAGTTACACTAGACACTTTTCAAAAGCTTAATAGCCACATGTGGCTGTGGGCATCCTACTGAACAGTACAGATATAGAACAGTTTCATCATGACAGACAGTGCTATTGATAGTAGTAGAGTAGAATCATCAGATTCAAAGCCTGTTCTCAGGCCAGTGACTTTGGCATTACCTAGGTGTCTACTAGAAATGTGGATCCTAGAACTACTAAATTAAAATCCGTGTCTTAAAAAGATTCCCAAGTTATTAAAATACATATCAATCAATGTTTATAATTTGATATCAGAATTCACAGTGATTAAATGTGATATTAGTCTGATTTTGTAATTAAATTCTATTCCTGGTTCGATAATAAGTTTCTTATCTCTTCTTAGTTTATAATACCTTAAACAATCCGATATATGTCATGATAACTTATATATGTAGCAAAACTACATTTTACAGTTTTATCACAATTTGGTGACATGTCCATGAAGAATTTACAATTCAAATATGTGTTGAAGTTTCATACGTGAGAGTAACTATCACAAATTTGGTTTTATGTGACTGCTACTCCCTGACTCCTCTGAGGTGTAGGATTCAGAATAATGGAATCTGGAAAAGAGCTGCTTCTTGTATTCAAGACAGCACTAAGAAATCAGATGCAGAATTAATATAGGTGTTAGAATTTGATCTCAGATCTTAGAATCCAAGTTTATAATCATATTCTATGTATTCTAAGGATAGCCTCCTCTATACCTTCATTACATTGAAAAAAGTTGTCATTTTTTCATGCAATTAATGGTACCAAAGCAACAAGCACATATTCCAAGCACTTTTGTTATGTTTTTGATGAATTTAGTCTTTTTGTCTGTATTAACCATTTTATCTTCTAGTATTTTGGAAAGAAGCTTCATCTTTAAAAATCTAAAAAGATTTTGTTGTAGGTTGTAAAAAGCATTATATAGATAAAACAGATTTTTTACTTTATAGGAAAAGCTTTATACCAGTTTCAAAAAAAAATGCTCTTGAATTTAGTGCAATATAATTCACATTTACTGAAGTATTCTATACAGTGTTGTATCATATAAGCAATGACTGGTTGACATAAATTCATTAAAACATAAAATATTTAATAGATATTTTATCAGTACTTCACAAATTGTTATGTTTTGTTTTCATTGCCTTAAGATACTTAGGCCATAATCATATACATTTAAATTACCAGAAACAATAAATACTCTACCAAATCTTTCTTCCATATTGCCCTTCAGAAATTTTTCAGATTGAGGTTACTAAATTATAATGTATAATTAACTGTTTTTCTCTTCTATAATATTGCATTAACCTAGGCTAGAGCTAGTTGCTGAAGACAATTTTAATTTGAAGTTTTTTTGTTTGTTTGTTTTTTTGTTTTGTGTAAAATGTAGGTAGAGTATTAGTAGGGAGCTGAGTTATTAATAACCTACTATGTGATAGGTACTTTTGCTATCTTCTCAAAAACAATGTGAAGTTATTATAATTATCACCAATTTTAAGATAAGGTGTGGATATTCAAAGAAGTAGCACAGCTGATGATTAAAATTTTGTAACAGTATTTTATTGTGAAACCATTCTCCATTTTCTTTATTTTCCTACATTTTGTACTTTGCATTCCCAACCACCATTTTATGACATGCATAGAGAAGGAAAAACATCTCAGAAACTGCATCTTTCAAAAGTAGAGCCAGAGCTAATATGAACATATTCCAACTCCACAGCTGCAAGTAACTATAGGTTTGTTCAAAATGCTGAGACTATTTAATATTTTGATTAAATTATCATCATCATCTTATAGAATAGGTGAAGGACTATTGCTTTTAAGGAACTCATCATTTACTGAGTACATTTCATTTGGATTAAAATATCCAAAATATCCATTAAAATATTAAATGGGTTAAACCATATTACTTAGATCCACTTAAGGATATTCAGAGATATCCCTTTTACAACCTACAATACTTAAGGATATTTAGAGATATCCTTAAGTGGATCTAAGTAATATTCTTGAACCTATTTAATGTTAGACATTGTACTGAGTGATTTACATGTTTTATCTCAAAAGTATTATACCAAGTATGTCTATTTTCACTCTGCTGATAAAGACATACCTGAGACTGAGTAATTTATAAAGAAAATGAGGTTTAGTGGACCCACAGTTCCATGTGGCTGGGGAGTCCTCACAATCACAATAATGGTGGAAGGCTAAAGGCATGTCTTCCATGGTGGCAGGCAAGAAAGAATGAGAGCCAGGAAAAGGGCTTTTATAAAACCATCAGATCTCCTGAGACTTACTACTACAAGCACAGTATGGGAAAAATGGCCCCCATTCTTCGACTATCTACCAACAGGTCCCTCCCACAACATGTGGGAATTATGGGAGCTACAATTCAAAATGAGATTTGGGTGGGGACACAGCCCAACCATATCAACAAGTTATATGAAATTAATTTCATAATCTCATTCTGCATATGTTTTGCATATGCTTCAAAGAGTTTAAGTAACCTCCTCAAGTTTATACAACTAGTAAGTCAAAGGCCAGTAGGCAATTATAACCCACTTTACTGTCAACAAAGCAAAGTCAGACTCTACCAAGGTCACAGAAAGCATATGGCTTCAATGTGAGTGCCAGTCGTGTTTTAGTTGATTGCCCAGCCGACCTTGATTTTTGCCTTACTTTTATAAATTAGAGTCTGTTTATTTTTGAATTTGCATCCAATTAAACTTTTCAGGAATATCAGTGAAGTGGTTGACAATAGGGAGAAAACCTGAGGAATGTCATTACTGTTCAGCCTGCTAGTTTCACCACCTATTAACTTTTGTGAAGGAAAGATCCATATAAATAAGGGTATCGGACATAATTGTCATGCTAATATCCTATCCCCGTTCATCCTTTTAATTGCTTGAATGATATACATATATATTTGGATCTGATATTTACTGAGGCTGATTGCTTAGTCTATTAACAGATAAATATTGACAGATGTCTGAGGGAGATAATGAGAAAAGGCATTTCTGAAGTTTCCAGTAATTTCATCTTAACTCATAAAGCCCTTTTGTTATTCAGGCTCAACTACTCTACAGAGATAGAAGGGAAAACAAGATGTCTTTTTGTTATCCATATAATTACTTTCTTTATTTCTGTATAAATACTTTCCTTAAAAATTACTGATAGAAGGAAAAAAGAGAGATATTCTTAATTCTTAACAAAACCTTTGCAACACACTTCTAACAATTAAAAGGGAAAATTCTTCAAATTTTTAAATCAGGACAATTTGGCAGTAACTTTGAAGGTAATTCACTTTCATCATAGAATAATTACAAAATAAATATAGATGGACAGAATAACTACAGTTCTACAACTATTACTCAAGGTCATATGTGTAACCTTGAACCACAGGAGTGCCTCCCTTCTACCATTGCCTCCCATTCTACTCATGCCATGCAGTCCTCACACTGTGACAAACAGAATTACTTTTTTGCTTATATTTGCATCTTGAGAGATGAGCACTCTGCCTTTAATGATCTCAAATATATATTATATCATATACATTTGTATGGTCATATGTATGACCTTGAGAAATAGTTGTAGAACCATAGTTATTTTGTCAATATATTTTATTGTATTTACTTTTATCTATATATTTTATCATATTTACCTTTATTTATTTATCTTTATATATTTTACCTTTATATATTTTATTGTATTTACTGTTAGCATATTTTTCTAAATGTAATTTTTTTCTAATAAATATGGTGATCATTCAATATATAATTTGCATCCTCTTTCTGTTTTATGTAAATTATAAATTGAATATAAATTTTTAAATTTTAATGCTTTATCAATTTTAAGTATTCTTAAATAGCCATGACTCCATGTACAGATTCATAATCATCTTAAAATAATATATATTTGTATCACTGAAAAAAATTATCGCTTACAAATGAATGCTTATTCTCAAAGTCTAGGTTTTCAGACTCTCTACAGGTATATTGTAAATTATACTTATATACAGATGGGGAAAAAAATACTGCTAATTTTCTCAAAGGTATTTAAGGGGCAACATACACTCATTCTCTGAATGTCTTAAATTGGGTAATACTAGGTTTAATTGTGTGCTGATGCTGAGGAAATAAAGAGACTGAAACAACTTCAGCAAGCACCTGGAACTGGTTAGTAATGGGCTGTGTAATTTTTTCCTACATAGCTCTGCCAGCACAATCCAAACCTGCTTACTTGCAATGTTCATTTTCACTTAAGGGCAGTCCAGAATGGCACACCAAAGAAGATCTGATGCCAGAACTCCATCATCAGAGGCAGCAAGGCTCTTCCCTGGCCTTGACAGGATCCCCAGGGTGAGTTCTATGATCTGCATGTGAAATTAGGTGTCTACAAGCCTCTTTCCAATGGATGGGCTTAAAAGCATTCTAGATATAATATGTTTATAGATTGAGACCCCACTCAACAGATATTGAGCTCTTTTTATGTACAAGGCAGAATGCTTATCTCTCAAGATACAGGTATAAATGAGAAAAATATATCCTGTTTGTCACAGTATGGAGACTGCATGAAATGAGTGGAATGGAAGGCACTGGTAGAGGGGAGGCACTCCCGTGGTTTAATCTATAATGCAAGGAGTGGTGGTAGTTTTTTTCTCTCCATCTGTTTTTTTAGATAGAAATTCCCACTAGAATGACCTGTGTAATTTATTTTAGAAAAGTAAATTTATCTAATTTCATTAAAAGTAGCCACTGCATTAGGGTCATCTAGAGACAAAGGAATCCCATTTATAATAGCAACCAATAAAATTACCTAGGAATAACATTAACCAAAGTAGTAAAAAATCTCTACAGTAAAACTATAAAATGTTAAAGCAAGAAATTGAAGAGGATACAAAAATATGAAAAGATATTCTATGTTAATTGATTGAAAGAATCAATATTGTTAAAATATCCATATTATGCAAAGCAATCAACAGATTTACTATAATCCCTATCAAAATACCATGACATTCTTCACAGAAATAGAAGAAATAATAGGTTTAGGTTTAGGGTTAGGGTTAAGTTTACACCTGAAGCCAGCATAGCACTGATTATATGAGAGAAGCAATCTGTGCAGCTGTGCTGCATGGAGTTTGGAGAGGGATGGCACAAGCACTTCCTTGGCTGCCCCAGCTGGTGACTCTCTAGTGTTGTATGAATGTTACATTTACTGACTCAGAGCCCAGCACAGCACCAGGACTTGCTCTGGACTTGCAAGCCTTGTGGCCTGGATTGACTTTCAAATTTGTTTAGAATCCCAGAGCACTTTTTTTTTTGGTGCTGGCCTTACTGGAACTCAAGTTGTGACTACTGAGATACATGATTCACTTCCCGTTAGGGCTGGTCTAAATGCTCCCTCCAGGGTTGCAGGCTGAGTTCTGTCCTGTGTTCTTTTCCACTGTGATATGGCAGCGCTGAGTTCCAATGCAAAATTTCATAATCACTGTGCTCTCTCTCTCTCAAGCATACAGATTATATCTCCACACCATGTGGCTACTGCTGGGGTGTGGGAGAGGGATAGTATAGGTGATTAAAACCTCTTTCCTTCTCTCTTCAGTGCCTACTCTCTTCAGTGCTCACCTGACTTTTCCTTCTCATGAAGGTACTTTTTTGTGGACTTCTGTTCAATTTGGTGTTACTGTGGGGAGGGAAGGTCACTGGAGGCTTCTATTTAGCTATCTTGCTCTGCCTCTTTGTCCAGGGATAAAAGAATTTCTTTTTTTATAGAATCTGTATTCTCAAGCTTTCTGTGTATCATCCCTGGGCCTCCTCATGGCCCACTAAGACTGTACCTTTTATATTTATATTTGAGAGTTTGAAAATGGATTATGTTAACAGCAGTTTGCTTTAATGAGACAAAATGAGTGCTGTCCAGTCTCCTTTATAAGGAACACCTTTGCTTATATCATAGTGATGTACCTAACCATGCCTCTTTGCCATTGCTCCCATTTTTATGTGAATGCTAAGTTTGATATTTCTCTTTTTCCATAATTAAAAATGAGATCATAATAAAGGGTGTTCCCAACCTCAGAGTGTTTTGAGGAATCTAAATATTACTTAAAATAGTCAAAGAGGAAAGTAAATTCACAAGTGTAAGGCCATCTGGAGTGGTATTTAGCTGACCCCTCTGTGCCTCATGGAAACATGTTTCTGCAAAGTTGCTCGATCCATTGCTGTGTTCAGGTTCCTGGATAATATCTTCAGGTTTTTGCTCTTACTTGATATGTCTGTAATAAGCCCCAGTTTACCAACTGATGAATGACTTAATAGGAAAGAGAACAAGTGCCAACTTAACAAAATCAAGGCACTACCAACAGAGAAAAGAAGCACTTTTCTTTTTAAGCCTAATTTGTGTTCTATATAAAAAATTAGAGTGTGTATCTTTTCTCCTTCTTTCAGCTCGAGAAAGAAATAACTCCAAGTACCAACAATTCTCCTTAATTTTTTTCTTTCTTTACATGGAATGAGTAAAAATTACCCATTTGAACATCAATTACAAGTTGCTTCAGTGATTCCCAGGGAAGCTATATTCCTTTTTCTCTATACTACTGCAGAATGTTTCAAGGCAGCATAAAGACCTTTAGCAAAAAATATTTTTACTGCTTAGAGTTTATAAAGGAATTTTTAAGCTGCTAAAAAGTGTACACATAAAGTGAACTTTGACAAACCAGTTAGAATTGCCTGACTAAATGAAAAGTAATATTCTATGCCATAGAGAAAAAAAGTCACTTCTTTTTCCCACTCATCATTTTACACAGGAGAAAACTAATCTACAAATAGCCCAACATGTGGAGTGATGGATATGAGAGTTCATCGATACATGCCGATAGCATGTGTATAGCCCTTTGCTGATAATCATAGGAGACAGTATAGTACATTAATGGAACTTTAATATCAGACTGAGAACTATTTTATATTACTATTTTCCCATCTTTTCATTGTGGGGCATTGTGTAAGTCATTGAAGACCTCTGAGTCTCATCAATAAAATTAAAGTATCAGTATCTATTTCTCATGTTATAAAATATAACTATAATAAATATAACAACAATAATTATTAAATGATAATAGATTCCAAGCATTCTTCTAAGCATTTTGCATGGATAAATGAGCCACAAACTCTATGAGTAAAGTGATATTATTATACTCATTTTACAGAGTAGGAAACTGATGGATAGGAAGAGGAGCAGACCATTGTGGTTTTGGGTGAATTTCTTCATCTACACCAAAGGGGCTATAGGATAAAACCTATTTGTTATTAGATGTTTCATATTAGATAGTTCTTTTCATGATACCTTGGATCTGTAGGGCTTATTCTGTAAATAAAATGTGTCTCAGATGCGACCTGATACTTGATTTTATAGACACAAATACACACACACACACACACACAAACACACACACACACATTTTGCTTTCTATTTCAAATTATCGTTGTTTCTTGTATGGTAGAAGTAATGATGCTGTACAATGGGATTGTTAACATAGAGTTGTACCAATTCTCTTATGTGAGATAATTGGGTTACACATATCCACAGTGTACACAAGACTGTGCTGGATGCTATGACCTTGGAACTGAGAACTTTTTTGTAAGTTTCTTCTTTCCTGACAATCATTCACATCTATAATTAATATAGATGGTAGGTAGATTGATGGCAGAGAAAAGTAAAAAATAAATTTTTTTATCTAGATATTCTTGTCCATTAATTTGGATAACATAATAAAACAGTATATGGGAAGAAAAGTTATTTTTATTCTTACTCTCCCTATAAAACAGGGACTCATTTATGCTTCCGGATTGAAACTTCTCATTATCTAGGACCATTGAAAGTAGGTGAGAGTGATTAAAAACAAGAAAGAACTAATGAAATTCTATTTAACTTCCAAGTGGCATGTGTGTACAAGCTGTGAATAAAGCTGTATTTCACATTTGATTTTAAAATTGCTGTTGTTAGTCTATATTTCAATTATGCATAATTTTCCTGAAATAATATATTTAGCTTATAACTCCCAAAAGCTAACAGCTGTTGGAGATAACATTTTAATTAACAACCTTTGTCTCATTGAATTTTATACAGAAAAGGAAAAAGGGAATGTAAAGACAAATTTACCCAATTCTCTTTAATAAATGAGATATTTTAATATATTTGGACAATGCTAGATCCTAGTAAGGATAAGGGTTATTAAACCAAAATGATCCCAGCTATTAAGTAAAAAAAATCAGAAAACCCGAGTGCTAAAGCTGCATTTTACCAATTTATACTCAAAGTAAATCACAAGGACATGACTTCTTTAATGTGATTTATATCTAAAAAAGGGAAAACAGATAATAATATCTTAGGTATTATTAAACCAAAGAAATGCATAGAAAGGAGAGAATTAGAAAGTCTTCTCTGTTTTTACATGCGTGTTCTTCTCAGTTCTAAATAAATGCTAAAGTAAAAGAGAAAATAAGATGTAAAGGAAGGAACCTAAATTTTGAAATTTCACCATTTTGTTAGCTTGGACTGGATTCTGAATCTCAGTTTAATAATCTATAAATAGGCAAATAGTACCCACTTTACTAATGTGAAGCAGAAAATAGTATCACACATATACTATAGTTTGACCAAAATAAATCACAAGCACTTTGTTGTTGCTGCAGTTGCAACTTTTGTTATAATAATAATTATGATTATTATAATAATTATCATGCTCTGAACTGAATCTTCTTTTCATGTTTCCTTTGTTACCAGGCCAATGACACTACACTTTTTGCTTTACTGTTGACGGATCAAGGATAGTTTTAACAGCTGCTTTTTGGGGGAAAATGTGAAATAAAGTATAATTGTATCACATAATGTTTATGATATTTGGGTTAATGTCATACACATATATGCACACATACCCCATGCATGCACATGAAAACACATGCATATCTCATAAACTTGAGAGTCAAAAAAATAGAAGGAAAGGAACTCATTACCATGGAGAATTTCTTTTGTTCATGTATCTACATAAACACAAAAGAAAAAATAGTAGAAAAAGAAAATAGACAATTATATTACACTCCATCTACATCATGTCTCTCATATTACATTCATTAAAAGGCAAAAAATGTAAGTAAGGTAGAAGACAAACAAAGAAAGCTTGGTTGATTCGAAATCACATAAAATCTCTAAAAGTCAAGAATCCATTAGAATTATATTACAGAAGGAAGTTATAGACCAGGAAAGTAAAAGATAGAGTTGGCAACAAAAGTGCTTAATAGCTCAAGGTGTAGATTCAAAAAGCAAATAAGAACATATATTAGTGTCCAGTGACTGCGATAATAACTTGCTACAATCTTTGTTGCTTAAAGCCACCGAAATGTACTATTTCACAGTTCTGGGCCACAGAAGTCTGAAATCAGTATTGCTAGGCCCACGTCAAGGTGTTCTCAGGTCACACTCCTTCTGAGGCTCTAGGAAAATTAAAAGATTGTTTTTTGCTTCTTCTAGCTTCTGGTGATTGCCAATATCCTTGGCTTGTGATCAAGACCTGCATTTTCAAATCTCTTTCTGCTCCATCCTCACGTCGCTTTTCTCCTCTGAGTACCTGTCTTCTTTATTTCTGTCTGTAGCGAATCTCCCCTGCCTCTCCCTTATGTGTGATTGCATTTGGGACCCACCAGATCATTCAGAATAATAGTGCTCTATCAAGATTTTTATTTTAGTTCCATCTACAAAGATCCTTGTAAGGTAACATTTGTAGGTTTGAGGAGGTAGGATGCATTGTCTTTAGGTAGCTATTATTTAGCTGTCTGCACAACCTAAGTTTACTAAGCTTACCATTACTATATGTGCTATAGTGGAATTACTAGCAAGTCAACATAATGAAGGAACACTGTCCAGAATGAAATACTGCTATGAGTTTCCAAATCAGAAGGGCCCTTAAGTGCTAAGTTTTACAACATCAAAGATAAGAAAAAGCATTCATACCATTCAGAAATAGAAAAGAGACCTACACCCATACTTACACTCACACTAAAACAGCATTTCTTAAAATAAGTGAGCATTAAATTGACTTGATATTTTTAAAATTTACCTAACCAAATTAAAGAAGAAAATAAGGCAATTTCTGCAAAATCCTGAGAGACTTAAACTTGAATTAATTTTTATAAGTATCAATTAAAATATTTTAATATATAAATAACTAAATACATGACTTTAAAAGCCTTAAACAATAAGATATTTTATTTCTTGTAACAGGGACTTCACAAGAAAGGTTTCTATGGTGACTAAAACATGTTAGAGTCCCTTGGTCATTTTCTCTGGAAGAGAGGTTATAATTGCCCAGATTGCACTTGCACTGTCAATTCATTAACTTGGGTAGAAAGTGTGTCAGAGGTCCTAAAGCACCTTAGTAAAGAGTGAAAGACAAAAATATGACTATCAGACCAGCAGCCAGCATCACATACCTCCTCTGTGAAGGTAAGTATATTGTAATGGCATACAGGGAAACAAATAGATCAATGGACGAGAATAGTTAGGAGAGAGACACACAAATTTATGATTACCTAATATAGGGCAAAGTTTTATTATAGTATAGTTGAAAGGATGGTCTATTTAATAAAAAGTACTGGGATTGCGAGCCATCTATCTGTGCAGGCACACATGTACATATGTAGTTATATATACATATATATAAGAGCTATATATATAGTTACATATAATATTATTAATACTTATCATCATGCTAAAGAACAATTACAGATGCATAGCAGATCTATATAATAAGGTAAAGTAAAACAACAAAACTTACAGAAGAAAATTGTCTTCATAATAATATAGACAAAGACTTCTTAATTAGGACCAAATAAATTGTGATAAATTAAACTTATTTATATTTAGTAATAAACATAGTTTTTCATAAACACCATTAAGAGAGCATAAAGGGAAACCACACAGTGGGAGCTGATATCTGCATTATACATAAGCAACAAAGGACTGATGTTTAGAATATAAGGAAGGTCAAAATTTAGAATATTCTAGGGCATTTAGAAGAATATGAAGTATTCCTACAAATAAAAAAGACATACAACCTCTTTTCAAAGTACAAAATTATTTAAAAGACACTTCACAATAGAGCTTATCAAGATAGCCAAGAAACATATGAAAAGGTTTTCAATATTATTTGTTATCAATAAAAGCAAATAAGTTCTATAATGCAATATCACCTCATCCAAAAGAATGGCTGTATTTAAGAAGACTGACTATCCTGAGGGGTAGGGTAGAAAAATTACATCCTGAGTACAAAGTTTAATATTTGGGTGATGGATACACTAGAATCCCAAATCCCCATCATTATGTATATAATACCCAACAAACAAGCACATCTGCCCCTCAAATCTAAGATGAAAATATATATTATAAACAATATTAACTATCCCAAGTCTGACAAACATGTGGTACAATGAGAACTTCCTTTTGTTAAAAATAGAAATGTAAAATGATACAGTTTCTTGGGAATCCATTTACTAATATCTGCTAAAGCTGAAAAAAATGTATTTACTATCATTAACAATTTTATTCCTAGCTATATTCCAAATAAAATGTGTACTACAAAATATCTGTAAAAATGTTTAAAGTACAGTGAAAGCTTCAAGATGGCGACATAACCAAATATCCATCAAGATCAGACTGGATAAAGTAATTGTAATATATTCACGTAATGAAATGTTATTCACCATTGAGAATGAAAAATTACAGGTACTTCTGAAACAATACCACTGAATTAGAAAAGCCAAACACAAAATAGTACATTTGTCATTTTATTTATATAAACTTTAAAAACTAACACATGCTATTATATTACATATCAAGAAAATGATTGCCCAAGGTACTGTTGTAACTCAAAGGAAGCATGAGGCAGATTGTAGGATGTTGAAAATATTCTTTTTCTTCATCTATTTGTGGTTCTATATGAAAACTTATAGTATTGTATTTTTATGATACGTACATTTTCCATATAGCTTCAGCAGGAGAATTATGTAAAATCATGTGTAAGAAACTAATAAAAGTGATTTTTTTTAGTTGTACAAGGCCCAAGAAAATTATTAACTGAACAATCCTCTCAGAAACCATTACTAGAATATTCATTAACACCGAAGTAAATGTAGCAGAAGAAGGAAGTAAGAAATTCAAATGTAGAGCAATGAAATCAATTAGTAAAACATACTGAAAAATCCAATGGAAAGAAAAAGTTCCATCCATTCTGTAAACTATTTAAAAAACAAAGGCTTTATGTATGTATTGCAACAGGACAGGATGGTGTCAATCATTACACTGATTGATTGTGTAATACATGACTTTATTTCATCAGCCAAACAAACAATCCATGAGTTTTATGAATTGATGGAATCCTAAAAGTGTGTTAAAATATATAATCAGTGTCAGTTTAATTTAGGAAAGAGTAATTATTTGGGCTACCTAGTACTTTGGAAGTTTGTGATTCTCTGGCCATTGTTGTGAGGGGAATTCCTCACCCCAACACCATTATCCATATACATCACTGTCAATTATAGCTGGATGTATGGTATATTTGCAATATTATGTTTAGTGACATTAATTTGTAATACTCTCTGCTTTGTTAGAGTTTAATCTGCACTTCAGCAAGACAATTTTATACTAGCACTTTATTGTCAGAAAGCAAATTCACGTCATAAAACTACCAGGCTATATCTTACTGATCTTTAAGGTTTGGTTGCCTTTGCTAGATCTAGGATGGGCCTAAAAGACACCTAGTTTGTTACAAGTATAATTCTCCAGAGGTTTACTACAGCCTGGATTGCATTTCTATTGGTTTTAATGCACTCGTCTTGAACTACGAAGACAGAGCTACTTTGATTCATTATAGCCCATTGTCTTTCTTGAACTACAATCAAATGTTCAAGAGTTGTTTGTGCATGTTTTCGATAATCAGTCCTTAAATTCCTGTCTCTTTCCTTGAAGGTATTCATAACAAAATTTGCCAACTATTTAATAGTCACTGAAGTGCCATGTACAGCTTTCCCTATTAATTTAATCTAATCCTGGTATTAGAATTCTAAAGACCCCATTAAGCACATTGCTATTTTTGAGGCCTGATAAGTCTTTCTTTGTACTACAATAAAGTTTATTAGTAATTCTGAACAAGACAAAATTCTAAGAAAATGCTCAGCTGTCATTTCCTTAGCTGGCTTTTTTATTGCCATTACTAAAGTTATTGTATTATTTTGTATTTATAATGCTAACATTTTAAGCTTGTAAAAATATTTAATACATAAAATTCACACTTGGGTATGTCTACATATGTGTGAAAGAAATATGGATTGATAGATCGATCAATAGATAGATAGATAGATAGATAGCTGTTAGGCCATATGTTTTTGAATTATGCTAAAGGGGAAACAAAGTTTTACAAAGTTGCTGTGAGTCAGAATGTGAATATTGGGTATTAGATACTGCCAAATATTTCACTTTATAATCTTTCATACCATAAAATTTCTAAGGTACAGCATCTATCAGTTCTAAACAAAAGGAAAAACATGTTATAGCTTCAGAAATACACATTTAAATTATATTTAGGAAGGAGAAAAAGCATGTAATTTAATGACAAAATAATTTGCATTTGTTATATCAAAGCATTATATATCACTAAGTTCAATAAAAGTTTCACATGTTTCTTAAAGAGTAAAATATACAACCAAAGGTAAATCCTTATTTGTGTCAGGAACATATTTATACCACTCAGGCTCTCAAGAATACATGCTTATGCTTATCTGTCCTTATGATAACTTGTTTAAAAGTACATTATAGAAACCATTGAGGGTTTCATTATCAGCTTTCTTTCTTTCTTTTTTTTTTTTTCGGTTTTCCACATTTTGCCTGCATCTGGGAGCAGCTCAGCTGATTTTTTTTAACTTAGTGTTTTTCATTAGGTTGCAGAAAAGCTGTTGACAGGGACAGCAGTAGTCTTTAAAGAGATGATGGGGGGCCTAAAGTTCTTTTTCCAAGTTCATGAATGTGGCTGTTGGCAGGAGGTTTCAATTCCTCCAACTTGGGTCTCTCCCAAAGCAAGTGATTCCATAGCAAGAGCAAGAGAGATAGAAAGTGAGCATGTGCTTATAATGAAACTGCACTCTTAAAAATATGCTTATCTTGTAAGTGATGGCCTAACTTTTGGCTTATGTTGTCAGTGCAGTGAGGAAGGTGAATGCAAAATGTACAAAAACCAGGAAAGAGAGACCACTGGGGGCCATCCTAGAGAGTGCCTGCTACAACATCCTTCCCAGTAACTCACTTCTAAGGAAAGGAAATTACAGACTAGCAGGACCAACATCAAGACACACACACACACACACACACACACACACACACACACACACACACACACACACACACTTGTTTCTAAATTATTTTTCTTCTTTTCATAGCCAACAGAGGTAATATACATTCTTGCTAATTAATTCTCTTATTCTTTTGATTTATTTGTGGGTGATTTGCCCTAGAATATTAAGCACAGTACCAATAACCTCGTGAATTCTCCAAATTTAATAAGGATTCCAGGTACTCACATAATGGCAACGTTCAAACAAACTTATCAAAGAAAACATCTACAATAGAAGAAGAATAAAAATAGCTCGTGCAGAGATCAAACCTCTAATTATTTCTAGGACAGACAGTTTTCGATTTCATGCTGCTAAATAGGTTAAAGAAAGAACTTGAATGGAAGAATTTTGAAATATTATCTAACATGGCCTCCAGCCAAATAATTCAGGCTGTGAATTCATCAGATTGATGCAAACTAAGCAAGACTTAAATAACCAAACGGTCCCTCAAAGGACTGCCTTTTGGCAACGGCAATTTTGCGTATTTTTCCTCTCTTTAGTTCATGTACAACAACCATCTAAAAAGTAGAGCTACAGTGCACTTGGCCCATTCAAATAAAATAAAAATTCTAGATTTCTTTATAATAGGGCTATCATAATAATACATGATTTGCTGCCTTTAAAATGAGCAACAGTAAATTGTTAAATATTGAGGTTTTCCTATAATATCTTTCTGTTCAGTTCCTGATCTCCAAACGTATTATTTGGTGAAGTACTCAATGAATCCTGATTGTATTAAATAGTTGGCTTTTGATATTTTAAGAAATTTAGAAATTCAAGGTTGATTAATATCTTGAAATTCTTCAATAATGATATTAATGTCAAAAGTTGTATTTTTGACCTTTCAGTCCTGACAGGGTAAATGTAATAATAACTTCAATATTCTGTAAAATTGCATATCAAATGCTAAGTATTATATGCTTTACTGTTATTCATTTTATAAAGTAATGATATTTGATTCTGTTTTTTAATTTTCTGTTTGATTTTCTTTATTTCCCATTTTCTCACTGACTATAAAATAGAATTAGGTACAAAATGTCCAGAAGAGTACAATGAAGTGAAACAAACTAGAAGATAAAAGAAAGGGAAACTTATGTTTTCCTTTTGTACTGCTTGCATTTATTTTTATTTAATTCTTGCATAAAATAATAAGGCGTGAATTTTATTCTGTATTTTATATGATAAAACTGGGACTCAAAGCAGGGTTACGGTAGTGAAATAACTTGTTGATTTTCACAAAACAAGGAGTGAAGAACCGTGGAGTCAAGATCAAGTCATTCTGACCCCAAAGCATTTGAATGTTTCATAATAACATACTCTCCATTTTCTGAAATAAACCTTGGTAGATTTTTGTTCATTTGGAAAACAGGCAAAAATCTCATAAAGTTTCCTTTGCCTAATTTGGTAGCATGAATTGTAAATAATTTCCAACCCTGATATAAAACTTTCCCTACGTGATGAGAGTGGCACACTATGCTTAGATTCCTCAACATGGTTTTTGCTTAACACCTGCCTTTCATCTGGGAATCTGGATTTTGAAACTTAGGAGGAGGAGGGTGCCTACCTGACAAGCCCCCAATAAGTTCCCCAGGCACTGAGTCTCTAAATAGAGCTTCTGTGATACACAACACTTCACACATATTGTCACAATTGGAATCTGGATGAATTAAGCATGTCCTCCACAACACCACAGGAGAGAACCCTTGGAAGCTGGCACTTGGTTTCTTCTGGACTTTGCTGCATGTGCCTTTTCTCTTTGCTGATCGTGTTTTTCGTCATTTTACAAATCATATTCGAGAGTACACCTACATGCTAAGTGCTGTGAACTTTCCTAATAAATCATCAAACATGGGAATGGTTCTGGGCACTCCCAACACATTGTCAAAAAACAATAAAGGAAAGGATAAAAGTCAACAATAAAACTTGAAGGAAAAACTGATGGAACTGTGTCAAAATAAAGGATTATGATTAGTATAATTTACACATAAAGAAATTTAAAATGTTAAAGAATGACATTACAGGAAATTTTGTGGGTCTTATAAAAGTCACCTTATACCTACTATTTGTCTTGACATGTGACCATATTAGGAATTTCTTACTCCTCTCTTCCTTCTTCATATGCTTGACCACGAAAATGGATTTCAGAATGCTCAACTATCCCAAACCTCTCAGCACTCTCCCCTATAGTTTACAAAGAGAAGTAATCTAAGATCTGAATGTGAAATTTTAGAAATACAAATTCATAGTTATTGGTGAAATTCAGAGGTTGTAGCCATCCTTCAGGGAAAAATAAAGAGAAGAGACTGGGAAAATTCTGAAAGTGTTTAAGTGATGCATTTATCTCCAGGATGACAGATAGGAGAACTAAGTTAAGAAAAAGTTTAGTGGAGTGGATTGAAAAAAATGGTACAATTTCAGATTTCACGAATTTACAAGAATAAATAAGCCAAACATGCAATGAGAGAATGCGGTGTGAACTGGTTGGTTGAAACAAGAATTCAGTTTTAAAGGCTAACTTTTGGCAGAGGAGAAAACACTAGGTAGCTTAGGAATTGAAGTACGATGGAGGGGGATGTCTGGACACATTTCTTTTGTAATTTCTTATTTTTAAATATATGGTAGATAAAGGGTATTTGCATTAAAAATATGTCAAAATAGCATCTAGCTTGTAGACAGGAAAATAGTAATTTATCCTTTGGCAATGACACCAAAATTGACAAGAAATGGCATTTCACAGATACCAAGTGCATCCTAGTGACAGGCTAGGCATATTAAGTGAACAAAAATTGGACTTTTATAGTAAAGATATAGTGCATTAGACACAGGCAATTTCATTCAAATGGTTTCAGGCCTTTATGCTTAAAACAGTGGCAGATTAAATAAAATTTTAAGCCTCAAATCTTAAATATTTGACACATTACATCTCTAGAAAAACCTAGTAACAGTGAAATCATACTGGAGGTAGGAACACTATTTTTTTTTTCCTTCTCATAGAGTATTATGTTTCTTCTCTCAAAAAAGTAAATGAATGGGGATATTCTTTCAGCAGGAATTGGATAAGAAGGTAGAATCTCTCTTTATCTCTGTCTCTCAATGGGTAATGTAAATGTCTGTAGAATGTGCATATTTTCTCCAAAATATCTTAAACAGTAATGTGGGAATATTAGCATATTCCATTCTTGTCCATTGTTACCTTAATAATTTTCTTTATATAAATAATTATATGCCTTGAAGCAAAAGACCCAGCATCCTCTATAAAAAAATCAAAATAAGAAGTAAGGATAGCAAAAATCTAGTTAAGTTTTGGAGTGAATCTGAAATAAAGAGCAATTTTATTGTGGTGATTATAACCCGTAGTAAAACAGCACTTATTAAACTATTTAATGTGATTTCTCAAGGGACAGAAAATTGGAAAAGAAATAAAGGCCAAATGTGAGAAACCTCAGTATCCTTGTCAAGTAATTTTAATGATCACTTGGAAATTATATATTAATGAAAAAAACAATTATACTTCTGGAAGAAGGATTGAAACATTTGAAAGAGAGAAGTATTCTATACATTTCTTGCTCAGCATCTGACAAAGCTCCTCTTACATACTACTATGTCATTGATAATGAAAATATCTTTACAGAATTGTTCCCTTGATTCATTATAACAGATTCAGCAAAATATAAACAACCAATGTGGGAAAACCCAAAAGATATAAATATATAAAAAATATCTTATAAAGGCATACAAATGTAGGCAATGTTACATTGTCAAAAGAAAGGCATAAATATTAATAAAACCAAACAGAGAGCACAGAAATAGGCCTGCAGAAATATAGTCAGCTTGTTATTGACAGAGGCCCTAAGATAGTACAACAGAAAAAAAATACTTTCAACAAATGGTGCTAGAATTTGATAACGATATGCAAAAAAAAAAGAACCTAGACATAGACATTAGCCCTTTCTTTTTTTTTTTTTTAGAAAAGGAGAAAGAAACAGCAAAAGAAAGAAAAAAAGAAAAAGAAAGGAAGAGATTTTAGAAAAAGAGAGAAAAGGAGAAAGAAACAGCAAAAGAAAGAAAAAAGAATGAAAGAGAAAGAAAGAGGAAGAGATTTTAGAAAAAGAGAAAAGGAGAAAGAAAGAAACAGCAAAAGAAAGAATAAAAAAGAATGAAAGAGAGAAAGAAAGAGGAAGAGAAAGAGGGAGAGAGTACATTAGCCCTTTCACATATTCAGCTCAACATGGATCATAGACCTAAATATAATATGCAAAACTATGAAACATCTGGAAGAAAACTGAGAAAATCCAGGCGACCTTGGGTTTGATACAATTTTCAAGTACAACACTAAAAGCGTGATCCATTATATGGAAAAAAAATGATAAGTTGGATGTTATTTAAAGTAAAAATGTCTGCTCCATGAAAGATACTATAAAAAATAAAATAAGACATGAACAGGGATAAAATAATTGTAAAACACTTGTATGATAATAATCTTACATTAAAAAATTCAAATAACTGTAAGACCCAACAAAGAATGCCAACAACCAAATTAAAAAATCTGAAGACAACAGATGCTGGAGAGGATGTGGAGAAAATAGGAGAAATAGGAACACTTTTACACTGTTGGTGGGAGTGTAAATTAGTTCAACCATTGTGGAAGACAGTGTGGCGATTCCTCAAGGACCTAGAAATAGAAATTCCATTTGACCCAGCAATCCCATTACTGGGTATATATCCAAAGGATTATAAATCGTTCTACTATAAGGATACACACACACGAATGTTCATTGCAGCACTGTTTACAATAGCAATGTCCTGGAACCAACCCAAATGCCCATCGATGATAGACTGGACAGGGAAAATGTGGCACATACACACCATGGAATACTATGCAGCCATAAAAAACGATGAATTTGTGTCCTTTGTAGGGACATGGATGAACCTGGAAACCATAATTCTCAGCAAACTGACGCAAGAACAGAAAATCAAACACCACATGTTCTTACTCATAGGTGGGTGTTGAACAATGAGAACACATGGACACAAGGAGGGGAGCATCACACACTGGGGTCTGTCGGGGGGAAATAGGGGAGGGACAGTGGGAGATGGGGAGTTGGGGAGAGATAGCATGGGAAGAAATGCCAGATATTGGTGATGGGGAGGAAAGCAGCAAATCACACTGCCTTGTGTGTACATATGCAACAATCTTGCATGTTCTTCACATGTACCCTATAACCTAAAGTGCAATAAAAAAAATTGGAAAGAGATCTGAACAGACACCTCAACAAATAAGATACACAAGTGTCAATCATAATATGAAAATATGCTCAACATCAGATCATAGGACAAATTAAAACAATAATGAGATACCACTAAACACCTATTAGGATGGCCAAACACACAGGCATACACACAAAACAACCTGGCAATTCTAATTGCTTGGAGGAAAATAGAACAACAGAACGTCTTGTTTACTTTTGGTGGGAATGCAAAATGGTGCAGTCACTATGAATACAATTTGGAAGTTTTGTACAAAATTAAACATACATTTACCATATAATCCAGCACTTGCACTCTTAGGTATTTACACAAGTGAGTAGAAAACTTATATCAACACAAAAATATGCATGCGCAAGTTTATAACAACTTTATTCATAATTACCAAAAACTGTAAACCACTGAGATACTCCTCAATGTGTGAATGGATTAAAATATGTGCTGCATCCATACAATCAAATAGTATCGGTAATAAAAAGTAATAACTATTCAAGTCAACCAAAAGCATGAATAAACCTTAAATGCATATTGCCAAATAAAGTAACTCATTCTGAAGGGCTACATGCTGTATAACTCTCTAGAGGAAATTCTGGGAAAGACAAACCTAAAGAGAGTAAACAAATGGGTTGTTAATGGAGTAAAGGGTGGGCTTTAATTGGTGAAGCACAGAGTAGAGTGGTAGAACTATACTATATGATAATTCATGACACTATTCACTTGTCAAAACCCATAGACCTTTACATCTTGCAACATAGAATGACCTTAATGAATGTGTGTGTGTATACATATAAATATATGTGCAAAATACACAAGTTTATGTCATCACGTATTTTTTTAGGAAAAGTGTGGACTGTGACAAAAGAAGCCAAATATATTACAAATATGTGAAACAATGTGTCTTGTACTATCTCATATCCTGCCTATCTCTACCATCTCATTTTTTCTTACTGGTGCCAGGTGAGTGTGAAGTCTCAAGTTCCTCCTGAACATTGCTGATAGCAGAGGAGGGAAGAGAATAATGCTAATCAACCGACTATATTTCTATTCACTGATGCCAGGTGGAAGTGGAGCTAGTACTCCTTACTGGCCCTGCTAACAGGGGAAGGGAAAATAGGTGGCCAATTAGTCCTGTTTCATTCTCATTGCCACCAGTTTGATGTGGGTCTTAATCTCTTCCCCTGGGCCTTGATAACACAGGGATGAGGGGAAATTGATGTTGTTTTTAGTCCTGCCTTTGCTCCTCATTTTTCAGTCTTTTTGGTGACAGAGAGATTTGGAAGGGAAGCTTCCACCATCTCATTGAACCTCATTGACATGGAATAGGAATGAAGCCTAATTAATGGTGACCAGTCCCAGTTTTACTACCTTATTAAATCTTACTGCTAGTGTGTGGGAGTAGGTCTCAGTTTGCCAATAGACCATACTGATACTACCCTGCTAAGGAAATAAGAGCATTGCCTGCTTCACGCAGGTGATACAGCTCCCTGCTCAAAGTGCTCATACTGTTCATGTTGGAAGAGAGAAGGACTGTTTGCTTCCTCTCACCAGGGGATGAATGATTAGCTCCCTTTTTAACCTTACTAACACCATCCAGCAGAGGAATTGATTGCACTACTTGCTTCCATAGGAAGTGAAAAGTGTGGGATATAAGATCAATTTGTTGTTAGGCCTAGTGAGACTGTGTGGAGTAGGTTATGAAATTTGTTTTTAACCAGTATTTGGCTAAAGATAAATGAGTTTTGTCAAAGCTGTGTATTCTGTTCTTAGGTCAGTTATTTCACAAGGAGAATCAGTTTTTCTTGGAGTAAGGACCTGTTCAATTTTCCTCGTTGTTTTTCTTCCTTCTCTTCTTCATGCTGGATAATCTCAATAGACCTGTATTCAAGTTCACTGATTCGTTTACCAGTATAACTCTTGCTATTAAACCCTTTAGTAATTTTTTCATTTCAGGCATTGTTCTTTTCAACTCCAAAATTTATATTTAGTTATATTTTATAACACTTATGTCTTTATTGCTACTATTTATTAGTTAGACATTGTTCCTTTACTTTTATTCAATTTTTAGATATGATTTACTTAAGGATGTGAAAATATTTAAAATAGCTAATTTAAAGTCTTCTTGTCTAGTAAGTAAAACATCTAGGCTACCTGAGGGACAGTTTTCTATTGAATATTTTTTTCCATATTGGCCAATTTTTCCTGTTTCTTTACTTGGTTTATGATTTTTGGTTGAAAATAAAACAGTTTAGATAATATAATGTGAAAACTCTGGAAATCAGAATTCTCTGCTCTCTCTGCAGGACTTGGTTTGTTGTCCTTTTTGTTTATCTTTGTTTGTAACCTTCCTGAACTTGCATTTCTTGTAGTGTGCAGCTACTGAGGAATCCACATGGTTAAGTTAACAGTACCTAATAATCAATGAGGGATTTCCTTGAATAAAATATCTTGAATCAGTAATTATTTTATTATTTGCTTAGACCTCCATGTGTGTTGGTATGCATTCAGCAATCATCTCTGCCTTAGCCTACACTTCTCTTCAGGGCCTCAGTGTAAGCCAGAGTTGGAAGACGGGGCTCCTGTAAGATCTTTGCTTGGCATGTGAACCACCTTCAATGTCTTCAGGAGTATTTTAGAAATGTTTAAATCCTCCTATGGACATCTTATCTGCCATTTTTTTTACTGAAGTTTTGTTTTTCAGAATCTAGTTTGCTCCAAGTGGTTCTACAACTTCAGGAAGCTGTAATGTTAGACAACTTCGACTGATTATTTTCAATGAACTTCCTGAAGATAGGGCTTTCCCTATATTGGAGGGAATTTTGCATCAAGTCAAATCATAACAATGTTCTGTAAATGAGGATGTTATAAGCAGTTATAAAAAAGATGAAATCATGTCATGCTCAATGGATAAAAATCTTTGACCAACTCCAAACCAGTCTTCCCTGTCATTTGCTGCAAGTCTGGTTTTGAAAGCCACTATGGTTGTGAGGCTGCTTCTTTTCAAGGTTTGAACAGAGATGGAGAGAGGAAGATGTAATTAAGTCAAGTTAAAATGCCATGAAGTTATCTGTACTTAGTGGCTATGCAGTCTTTCTTGATTAAACACCTCTCAGCATTTACCAAGCCTTTGTATAACTTCTAGAGTTTAGTAAAAATTGATTTTGACAGTTTTGACAGTGGTCTACAAAGGTTCTCACTTTGTCTTTGTCATCCTGGAAGTGCTTTATGTCATTTAGCTTAAGTGCCAAAAACAAACAAATAAAAAGTAGAAACAAATTTAATTTTAAAGATATTCAAATTCAGTCAAATATTTAATATGTATGTTCAAATATGTACATAGCAATTAAAAATTCCTAATACCTCATGGGTAGTTCTCACTATGTTTCTCTGGTTCAAATTTTAAATGCAATTTCTATATGGTCACATAGACTAGTAAATTGAATAACTCTAGTTCTATTTCTTTGTCTTTATAACCACTAATATTGCTTACTTTGCACTATAACCTATTATTATGTACATTGTATATGTATACACATGTATACTGTGTTTATATACATATAAACAAAAGTATATAAGGCTACAGAGGTTAGAGTCACAAACTGTCTCTAGCCAGCTCATTCACTCGTAAAGTGAATTCATGTACATGAGTCCAGATGTTGGGTTAGGTGTTGTCTATGTAAGTGGAACTTGCCTATATTCAATTCTATTTAGAATAAAATGTTTACTAGAGGATAGATAATGATATATGCTAATTTGAAGTACATCTCTATATATAATTTCAACTGTGACAAGAGCAAATGATTAAAATGTAGTACCAGGAGAGATATTTTTGAAGAAGTATTTTATCAATGGCTTTTTAAAGATGTATTGGTACTTGGAAATAATAAAAACCAGTCTAACGGTAATGGCTTTTATTACTGTTCTTACATTTTTCTACAGAAAATGTACTCCTTATTGTTTGCAGTTGAGGCAATTTGTACCCCTCTCTCCATCTATAATATGTGATTTTCAAAGATTAGTGAATTTTTTTCAAGCTTGTCTGTTACCAGGATAGTGTTCATTTAACCATACCACACTTCTTTTACTTACTGGTCTTAGATACCTCTAAAACAGTACATTTTAACATGTGCAATGCTGATGCTTCCAGGTGCTCCAAAACTAATGATAGCCTGGATTTATCACTTTTCTCATTAAGATGATATATCGAGACATAGTAACACATAATTCACACCTGATTTTTGCTTCTGATCTATAATAAATGTTTTGAGAATTTGCTTTGATTTTGAAAATGAAGTAAGATTTCTTTCATCTGCCTCTCTAGACGACAGAAAGGTAAATGCAATGTAGGTTTTACATTTTCCTCCTATGAAAAATCTTCCACTTCTCAGGTTGACACTGATTCTGTGGTTACAAAGTCAAGACAAATAATGAGTGTATTCTGATGTTACAGACTTAATGTTTTCTCCCTCCAATATCATTTATTTTAAAACTTAAGTCCTTAAGGGGCTATTCCAAACACAAGATTAAGGTATCTACGTTTGCTATCTAAATGGTCTTTAGACTTTTTTTCCAATAGCTACCTAAGTAATACCATGCATATTGCTATTGTTGCTTAATACTACCTCTGGTCGTATCTTTTCTCTTTGGACTTTCTGGTATTTCAGCACTCTGTTACACTGGCCATAATATCATAAAACAAAATTCTCTCTGATTTTCTTTTGATAATTTTAATACTGAAACATTATAAAATGGTATTTTTCCTTATAATTTAAGGTTATTATCTTCACCTTCATTATGTAACAGTCAATTCTATTTTTTAAGAAGGTATCAGCAACCTTTGTTCTATAGGGTCAGATAGTAAATATTTTAGTTTCACAGGGATATAATCTTTGTTGCAACTATCCAACTTTATATATTGTACTAAAGACAATATGTAAATAATTATGCATGGCTATTTTCTAATGTATTTGCGGCTGCTGAAATTTAAATTTTATATAATTTTACATTTTACAAAATATTCTTTAACTTTTTAATAATTTGAAAAGAACAAATAATCTAAGTTCGTAGCTGTACAAAAACATGAAGATTAGATTTGGCTGAAAGGCTATAGTTTGCCAATCCTTAGCCTAAAGAAAGAATATCTTTATAGCCCTCCCATCACCTGCCAAGTTGTTTTTACATTCCTAGTAAGGGGATAACAGAATGAAGAAAGAGTTTCCTACATTTAGTTTTCAGAAGGTCTGATAAACTTCTGGGAAGATAGGCCATGTTTAGAGAATGGGAAGAAGGTTACATGAAAATCATCAAAGCTAAAAAGGGTATTGGAGTTTTCTGGTAAGCAAGCAGCAGGGGCATTGACTTGGCCTCCACAATGAGTCTATAAAAATAATCTCTTTTAAATTAAGACTAGAGGGAACTGCTCAAATATTCATATTGTAGAAGTATTGCATCTAAAGTAGTCATGTAATAAGTTGGTTACACATACACACACACAAACACACACACACACACACATACACACACACTGCAGTATACAAAACACCTGAGAAGAGGTTTTACTACTGGTAGTAGGGGGAAAGGAACAAGAAGAACTAATAGGATTTGTCTATGTCCTCACCCAAATTTTATCTTGTATTGTAGTTCCCACAATCCCAACGTGTCATGGGAAGGACCTAGTGGGAGGTACTTGAATCATAGGGATAGTTACCCCCATGCTGCTGTTCTTGTGATAGTGTGCAAATTCTCACAAGAGCTGGTGATTCTGTAAGGAGTTTTTCCCTATGTTCTTGGCATTTCTTCCTGCTATCATGTGAAAAGAACATGTTTGCTTCCCCTTCTGCCATGATTGTAAGCTTCCTGAGGTCTCCACAGCCATGTGGAACTGTGAATCAATTAAACCTCTTTCCTTTATAAATTACCCAGTCTTGGAAAGATCTTTATAATAGCATGAGAAAGGACTAATACAAGGACATTGTGTCATTTAAAATCTGAAGAGGGTTTCTGTCTGTTGGGAGCGTCAGCAGTGCCATCCTTAAGGGCACTTGTGCCTGAGGGGGAACAATCGCATCTTCCTTGTCAATCCAATATGTTTGAAATATTAAAATCACATAAAACATCATTTATCCATGAGTGGAAAAAGTGTGAGAAAAATAGAAGTAAGAATGTCTATGTTACATTTAATGAAACATAAACACTGCCTATTCTAGGTTTTGCTTTCATAGCATTACTTGAGAATTGCCCAACTACATCTGGAAAGAAAAGGCAGTGTCTTATATATAGATCATGTGGGTACTTTATTTGTAACGTGACACATAATGAGTGATTTCATTTAGTAAGACATTCAAGTCCAACTCTGAATTCAAAGTTCTTATTAAAAGTCTTTAGCATTCTCCCTTGTTATTTAAAATATGTTAAAGTTGTTTATTGCCATTCTTGAAAGCCAATTAAAAGCTCTCCTGTAACTCACATAAAGACCTCATACATACCTTAAAACTGTTCTGGTTGAAGAATAATTTAATTAAGAAAATAGCAGTGGGTTTCTGAGCAGCTTAAAAGTGAAATGCACTTGGTGGGGAAGGGTCAGGGAGAGGAAATCATTTCTTCCAGGAGGAAAGGAGAGAAAGGAATTTATTTCAGCTTTTACATTATATTATCTGGTTTATATCATGGCATGGTGTTGAGGAGATCAGGAAGAAAGTAAGAAAGCACTAGCGTTTTTCTTTAAGCTTCAAACAGTTTCAGTCATAAGCACAATACCTTAGAGTTACACTGGTCATTTTAATCCATTTTAGAATTTTCTAAAATATTTTCCTGAGAAATATTGTGTAATTTATTCCTTTATTGAAGATACAAATTACATGCATATCATCATGCATACAATTGTAATCTCCTATCCAAAAGAAGACTTTTTAAAACTAAATTCCTGTTCTTTTTTAAAATATCAACTTGTGATACATTGTATCAAGGAAAATTACAAAGACCTACATGATAGAAGACATAATATGGCAACAGGATAGAAAGTGTTAACAGGGCAGGGGATAGGGAGGGAGTGAAATCAAATGTGGGTTAAGAGATAGATTATGCAAGACTACTATAATAATTACTACTATATTTATCTTCATAAAGAGCCAAATGGAAATTATTAAAGATTTTTAAATGAAGGTGGGAATGTCACTAAGATTTGAAATTCAGGAAGGCTGCTATGGCTGCAGTACAAAGAATACTTCAGTATCTAGGAAAGAGACAGGGGGACTGGTTAATAATAAAATCTTGTACATGAATGGACAACTCAGAGTGAAGAGGGGAACTACAGATGAGGAACTCAAACTACACTTACGCTCTGCATATAGCTTCCTTAAAATCCATTCCATATTGTCTCCTTGATTCAGGATTCTTCTATCCTGTGTTCTTAGAATCACCAAATATATTATTGATTCTGTCCAAATGCAATTGGGTGTTAGCAAGCTGTGTAGAAATCACTAGGCAGGCAACAAAATGATGAAACATATTTAAGTAATTATCACAATAAGCCTGGCTAATGTAGTTGTACATTAGCTTTAGTTTGTAGGCAGAACCATGAATTTTAGGCTGGTGATGTAGACTTAACAAGTAATTTTTAATGTTATTAGAAATTGGTAGCAAAATTTCTCTTAAGAATATCTTGTCTTCTTTAGCTAACTGTAAAGGAGTTTTGAGAATATCTAATCAATTCTTCCTTGTATATTTTTAAATATTTTATGAGTCACACAACTGAATTGCTTTTTAATAAAACATGTTTTCTTTGCAAACTAATTTTTTGTGAAAAAACAGCTATTTCCATGTATAAATATTCAACTACATCTAATGTGTATTTGATCAAATATTACTATATGGACTTTTCTATAATGCAACTGCTCAATATCATCACGAAAAAGTATGATATGGTATTCTTAGTATGAGAAGAAATAAATTACAATTTAATTAGTCATTACACAATTAAAATAATTTAAAATAAGAGTCAAAGTACCCTGGACCATTATTCCATGTCTTATACCAGCTGTTCTAATAGTTTGCAGGGGTATCCAATCTTTTGGCTTCCCTGGGCCACAATGGAAGAATAATTGTCTTGGGCCACACATAAAATGCACTATCACTCACAATAGTTGATGAGCTAAAAAAAAATCACAAAAGACTCATAATGTTTTAAGAAACTTTAGAAATTTGTGTTGGGCCACATTTAAAGCCATTCTGGGCCGCTTGCAGCCCACAAGCCGTGGGTTGAACAAGCTTTGTTTAAAGTAAAGCATTTAAGAAAGAAAAAAATAAGAAAGCAACACGTTTAGGAAGCAAATATAATGTGTATTTTCACTTAGAGTGTTTCACATGCAACATGATGGGTCCATTCACTTCATTTGGTAAACTGGGATAACTTACAGCCAATTTCCACAGCCCTATTCCCTACACAAAAGAATTGAAAGCTTTGAATAGTTGAATTACTTGTAGTAACTGTCATCATATGTAATCTGTGTTTATACAGTTTTATAATCAAGGATATGAAGTGAATAGCAAAATTAAGTTTGTCCTAAGAGGTTATACTGTTAGAACAAATACACCCTAAAAGAGTAAACTATTTATTTTTTGTAAATGACTTTTAACAACTTTTAAAAGGTGAAGTTTAATGAAAGAGAAAAAAAAAAAGAAAAAAAGAAAAAAGAGAGAGATTCAGATATGTATTTCTTAGCCACAAAATTGCCCTAAGATCTAAGAAACATTATTAGTAACATATGACTGCCTCTGAGTGTATAATGAAAAGAACAAAACAGAGAACAAATATGGCAAAATTTATGTTGCTCAGAAAATGTGATAACCTACTTAGGCTGAAGTCAATTTTGAGTATGTTTATATGCTTACTGACACTATGAAGTTTCTGTTTCAGAAATGTTGTTCATTTATGTTGCAGCAAGTAAGAAATTTATTCTTTTTAATGGCTCAATAATATTTTGATATATGTGTATTTTACATTTTGTTTATCAATACATCAGTTGATGGACATTTTGATTGTTTTCAATTTAAGCTATTAAAAATATTGCAATGAATGAACACCAATGCACAGTTATCTTTTTCTTTAGTTTTTTTTTAATAACTATTTTTATTTCTCTTTGATATACTTCTGTTTTCCATAGTGGCTATACCATTTTACATTCCCACTAGTATTAAATGAGAGTTTTTTTTTTTCTTTGTATTCTAGTTAACACTTCCTATTCTCAGTTTCTTTGAGTATCCATTCTCATGGGTGTTAAGCTGTATCTCACTGAGATTTCAGTTGTGTTTCTCTCAAGACTAATGAAACAGGCATTTGTTCACATGCCTATTAGAAATATCTGTGTCTTCTCAAGAGAAATGTCTGTTCAAGTCATTTGCCCAGTTTTAAATTAGGTTGTTGGTCTTTCTCTTACTGAGTTGTGAGAGTATTTTGTTTTCTCAATACTAGATAATTATCAGATATATGACTTGCAAATATTTTCTCCCATTTCATTGTTTTTTCACTTTCTTGATAGACTCCTTAAAAAGTTTTTAATTTTGGTGAAGTCCACTTAATCTCTTTTTGAAAATTGTTTCTTGGGCTTTTGGTGTTATGCTTCAAAAAGTGTTGCCCACTTCAAGATCATAAAAATGTATACCCATTTTATGATAATAGTTTTATAATTTAGCCCCTATATTTAGGTCTTTTATTCATTTTTCAATTAATTGTTTATATATGTGGTAGAGTTCCAAATTCATATTGTTGCATGTGGCATGCATTTGTGATATACACTATTTTTCCCATTAATTGGCCCTAGCTCCACGGTTGAAAGTCAGCTGACTATAAAGATGGGTTTATTTTTGGACTCTATTTCATCTATGTCTGTGCCCTTATGCAAGTAGAATACTTTTTAATTACTGCAAATTTGTGGTATGTTTGCAGTTGTGAAGCGTGAATCTTGCAAAATTGTTCTTGTTCTTCAAGATGGTTTTGGCAATTTGGGGATGCTTACAATTTCATAATCAACTAAAAAAACAGCTCTACGTATCTGTAAAAAAACAAAAAGGCAGTTAGGAATTTAAAAGTGATTGCTTTGAATCTATAGCTAATTTGAGTAGTATTGTCATCTTAACAATATTAGGTCTTTCAGTCCATGAGCATAGGATATCTTTCAGGTTGTTTAGATGTTCTTTGATTTATTTTAACAGTATTTGATAGCTTTTAGTGCACAAGTCTTACAGTTCATTGGCTAAATTTATCCAAAAAATTTTATTAATATTGATGAACTTCAAAATAAAATTGTTGAGTGTGTGTGTGTGTGTGTGTGTGTGTGTATGTGTCTGTGTGTGTGTTCTTGTTAAAGGGCATCCATTTTGTTCATACAACAATAATTATAACCTCTTGTGAAATTTAAGTTATATAAAGTTTAATGCATAACAAAATGATGCAAAAGCAATGGTATATAAAATCTAAACATTGTAATAGTTGAGCAAAGTAGAAAAAGGTAAACTAAATTATTTGTGTCAGACAATACTAAATCAGCAATGTACATGCTAATCTCTAGAGTAACTATTCAAGAGATAATGAAACAATCTTTAAGAAATAGAGGAAAGTAAGGGAATAACAAAAATGTTTAACCTAAAGGAAGGCAAGAAATCAAAATCAAAGAAATGTAAAATATATATCTATACAAAATGAATAATAACATGGTGTATGTTAACCTAACTGCATCACTAACTGAAGTAATTAAATTACTTCATATATGTAAAAGTGTAAGTGGATTATGTCTTTGTGTATAAATAGATATAGATATATATTAATATACTGTATTAAATACTATATGTGTTCTCAATGTTGAGTTTCTGATGAATGCTCACATACTGTGAGTTAGGGATGTTACCAACATGTTAAATACGAAAAAGAAAAGTGCAAAAAGATCAAACTGTATGCCTTTGATATTTTGTTATGGTAGCCTATGATACTTTGTTATGGTAGCCCAGATGGCTACCATAAAAAGTATCATAGACTGGATATTGCTAGGTTCTGCGTTGATTAAGGAAGAAGTATTTTTTAAATCTATGGACTACTGTTTATTTCATAGTTTCCTTTAATTTAGAATTTAATATAATCTGGAAGTTCAGGTTTAACAAACACTAAAACATTATTTACCATGGATATAATGTTTTATAGTATATACTATGTATATAAAATGTGATATATGCTATACATAATATGTACACCGAAACATTCATTTTAAAATTTACAATTATATTTTGGAGAATATTTCCATATATGTTTTAAAAAATTGGCCAAAGCACAGCATCAAAAAACTATGAAGATTTTGATTAATAGTACCTTTCAGATGATTACTTAAAAAGAACTTCATAATTAACCCATTCAAGGATAAAAGTGTCTTTATGCATTTTCAAAATTTAAATTATTTACCTTTTTGACATAGGCAGAAATAAGAATGAATACAAAAATATAATATCTGAGCCTTCTAACCTCAGACCTTTGCTTGGGTTTCTATAAAAAGCAGAGATGAAGTCAAGAGATCACATGCATGTAACTCATTTGGTGAAGTAATTCCAACAACTCTGAGCAGTGTTTCCCCACTGGTCCAGTACCTCCTTTCCAAACATCATGGCTTTGTGAATGTTGGCAGCTTCCAGCAGATTTCTAGCCTACCCAAAGTGAAGCATCAGAAATAACCTGCAGCAGATAAAGGAGCTTCAGCCAAACGAAGATGCTCAGGTCACACCTGGGTGAAACTAACTACACAAAAGTGAAAAAAGTAAAAGACAAGTTGTGAAACTAGCAGGGAAGGAGCGAGAACTATGTGACACATCCCATAAATATGTAAATTACCACTTACTCTTTCAAGTAAAATTTATTTTAGTAAATATTCTTTACCCTAAATGAACAATCATATATTGTTGAAAATAAACCCTGAGAATAAGATTAAATTTCTTCTATAAATACTTTCAAGTTGTTAGAAGAAATCTTGTGTACATTTACAATATTTGCATTCATTTTTTGTAAGAATTTAATTATGGAATTTCTCTCTTAATTTCTCTTAAAGAACAAAGTATAACTGAATATTAAACATGTAAATATTTTTATAATATTGTGTATTTGAGAAATGAATACAAGGTATAGATGTGAAAAATAGCAACTACTGTGTGTCCTTCAGAATTACTTATTCAAACTCAGTTTCCTTTTCTGTATGCCTGGGTTATTCCATTCAAATGACATATACTGTAATGGTTTAGAGAGTGACTCTGGTGTTAAACTTGTTTAAAAGCTCGTTGGTAGAATTAAGCTTTCCATCAATTGCATGATCCTGGGTATGTCACTTAGGCTCTGTGACTCAGCTTAGTCATTTAAAAATAGGGAAATGGTATCTGTTTAATGCTTGTAATGTACTTAGAACACGCATTTAACTGGTTTTGAGAATGTATTTACTCAAAGGGATTAACTGATTTACCCTAGGTCACATCACTTCTGACTAAATCAAGGAACTAGAGCCCTTACTGTTAAACTTTGATTCCATCCCATGCCATTCCCCACAGCGCCTAACACAGTGGTTTTGTGATGTCTTTTTGTCTCTAAAATATATGATGAGCTCCTCAGTAATCACTAATGAAGAAGTTTAGCTAATCACTACAGATTGACTGGTTTTGCTTTTGAGGTGTTTGAACAATATCTGGATAAACCAATGTCTTTTTTTTTTTTAAGCATGTATTTGGAAAGTATCTGAAACTGCCTGCTCTTAAGGATTTATCCTGATGTTTTTAGAAGAATTGGTATATTTTAGAAGCTCAAGCCTTATCCGGTTTGGGAAATAGAGAAGACTGACAAACTGATTCTTCCAATAGATTCTCCAATACCTTTCAGTGATATGCAGCAGAAAATGGGTTTATGATGCACAGTAAGACCAGAAATCAACAATAGTAAGCCAAATAGAAAAGTCAAAGAGAATATCCCTGGGGGCATTGCTATGGAAACTAAAGAAGCTCAAGTTAGCAATGCAAGAGAAAGAGAAAGTGCTGGACAAGAACAGAGCCCCATACAAATTAAACCCAAACTCTGTGATTGCAGCTGAAGCAGTATTTATAATCCCTTACAATGCATGCCTTTATTTCAAATTTATTTTCCCATGATGGTGCTAGGCTTTGTAAACAACCATGGCCAGCAAGATCAGGCATTTCAACTCAAAATCACTATTTCATCATTACAAAACTTATTTCAAGCTACATTAGGCTTCCCAGCTGGGCTAAATACGATTGTAATATAATGTTTGTTTCTAAAATATAAGGAAGGAACTTTCATTCAGTTGCCAGTGAGCTGAGACTGCTGTATCTTAAAATTTCCAGTGAACTTTAGAGTTATAAATTAGATCTGGTCTTCAGAGTTATCAATTAGACCCTGGTTTTCTCTCTGCCTTAAGAAAATTTAGGGGGAAAGACTCAAATAATTTCAAGTGGTTTTAAAGAATACCTACCCTTGAGAAATGTTTTGGGAAAAAGTAGATATCCAGAGATGTTGTAAAGAGAAAAGTTTTGATTGTTGGGCTTCAATGAATATAAGGTCACTTAGTTCCATTTGTGGATCTTTTGCTTTACTTTCAGCAAGTTTCACAATCTATATCCTAAAACTTTGTATATTCTATGGTTTTATTAGTTCTAAGCAGTCAGGTATATTGATACATAATGATAAGAGAAGATCAAACACCAAAGTGCAAACAATAAAATATTTTAACACACTTTTAATTCTTATAACTAGTGACCTTAGAATTACCTGAGGAGGATTTTTTATCTCCTTACATATACCTGCCTATAGAATTTACATGGTTCCTTCTAACTACATTAAATTCTTATTATAGTTACTTGTATTAATTACTCATATCTTTTATGCTTGCTCTTTTATGAAATTAATACTGGTCTATATTTCCTTGTGATAGTATAATTTTAGGCAACCTGAGACCATCAACTGTAATTTCTTGATTTGAGCTTCAGAAAGCCTAAGATAGTCAGAATTTCAAGTTCTTCTTGCTAAATGATATTCTTTGACTGTGTGTTCTCACTCAGCCAAAATTCTCACCTTGAATTGCAATAATTTCCATATGTCAAGGGAAGGACCAGGTAGAGGTAATTGAATCATGGGGCAGTTTCCCCCATGTGGTTCTCTAATAGTAGGTCAGTTCTCAGGAATTCTGATGGTTTTATAAGCATCTGATATTTCCCCTGATGGCACTCCTTCTCTCTCCTGCTACCATGTGAAGAAGGATGTGTTTGCTTCCCCTTCTGCCATGACCGTAGGTTTCCTGAGGCTTCCCTAGCTATATGGAAATGTGAGTCAATTAAACCTCTTTTCTTTATAAATTACCCAGGATCAGGCAGTTTTTTATAGCAGCACAAGAATGGACTAATACACTAAGCATGTCACAAAGAATACTGCATGTCTGAGAAACATGGTGATATGTCTTGGCTCTGTGTCCCCATCCAAATCTCATTTTCTGAATTATCATCTTTAGTGTTAGAGGAGGGACATGATGGGAGGTGACTGAATCATGGGGATGTATTTTCCCCTTGCTGTTCTCATGATAGTGAGTAATTTCTCAGGAGATCTGATGGTTTAAAAGTTTGTGGCACTTTCCCCTTTGCTCTCTCTCTCCTGCTCCATCATGGTAAGACATACTTGCTTCTCCTTCACCTTCCATCGTGATTATAAGTTTCCTGAGGCCTCCCAGTCATGCTTCTTGTACAGTTTGTGGAACTGTGAATCAACTTAGCCACACTTCTTTATAAATTACTGAGTATCAGCTAGTTCTTTATAGCAGTATGAGAAAAAAACTAATACAGAAAATTGGCAGAACAGAAGTGGGGCATTGTTACAAAAATACCTAAAAGCTGCTTTAAAACTAGGTAATGGGCACAAGTTGAAACATCTTGGAGGGACCAGAAGAAGACAGGAAGATGAGGGAAAGTTTGGAACTGCTTAGGGAGTTGTGGAATGGTTCTGATGAAAATGCTGATACTTAAATGGACAGTGAAGTCCAGGCTGAGATGGCCTCAGATGGATATGAGAAATTTATTGGGAACTGTAGTAAAGGTCATTCTTGCTATCCTTTAGCAAAGAGACTGGAAGCATATGCCCCAGCTCTAGAGATCTGTGGAACTTTGAACTTGAGAAAAAGATGACTTAGAGTATCTGGCAGAAAAAATTTGTAAGCACAAATCATTTAAGATTTTGCCTCGTTGCTACTAAAAGCCTATGCTCATTTGCATAAAGAAAAAAATGACCTGAAACTAGAATTTATAAGTAAAAGTGAAATAAAACATAAAAGTTTGATAAATTTTCAATCTGACCATGAGGTAGGAAAGAAAAAAAATCTGGGAAAGAATTCAGTGCTGCAGAAATTCTCATAAGTAAAGAAGAGTAAAATATTAATAGCCATGAAAGTAGAAAAAAACTGCATCTCGGACATTTCAGAGACCTTTACTCTGACAGATGCTTCCATCACAGGCCTGGAGAGCTAGGAGAGAAAAATGGTTTTGTAGGCCAGGCCCAGGGCCCCGCTGCTCTGTGTATCCTTGGGACATGGTACCCTGCATCCCATCCACCCCAGTTCCAGCCATGGGTAAGCAGCCAAGTTCCAGCCTGGGCCATTGCTTCAGAGGGTGCAAGACCCAAACCTTGGTGGCTTCCACATGGTATTGGGCCTGAACGTGCAGAGAAGGCAAAAATTGTGTTCTGCAGTCTCCATTTAGAATTCAGAGGATGTAAGAAATCCCTGGATGTCTAAGCAGAACTCTGCTGCAGGAGTGGAGCCCTCATTGAAAATGTCTGCTAGGGCAATGCAGAGTGGAAATGTGGGGTCAGACCCCCACAGAGTCTCCACTGGGGCACTGCCTAGTGGACCATTGAGATGAGGGCCGCCATCCTACATATCCCAGAATAGTAAATCCACCAGTAGTTTGCAACATGCACCTGGAAAAGTCACAGACACTCAATGCCAGCCCATGAATGCAGCCATGGAGGCTATAACCTGCAGAACCACAGAGGCAGACTGCCTAAGGCCTTAGGTGCCCACCTCTTGCATAAGTGTGCCCTGGATGTAAAACATGAAGTCAAAGGAGATCATTTTGGAACTTTAAAATTTAATGACTGCCTTACTGGATTTCAGACTTACATGGGGCCTATAGCCCCTTTGTTTTAGCCAATTTCTCCCTTTTGTAATAGGAGCATTTACCCAATGCTCCTATTTGGAATAGGAGCATTTACCCAATGCTCCAATAGGAGCATTTACCTGTACCCCCATTGTACTTGGAAGTAACTAACTTGTTTTTGATTTCGCAGGCTCATAGGCAGAAGCAACTTGCCTTGTCTCAGATGAGACTTTAGACTTGGACTTTTGAACTAATGCTGGAATGAGTTAAGAGTTTGGGGAATTGTTGAAAATACATAATTGTGTTTTGAAGTTTGAAAAGAATGTGAGATTTGGAAGGGTTCAGTTTCAAAGTGATAACGTTTGGTTCTGTGTCCCCACCCAAATCTCATTTTGAATTATGATCATCAGTGTTGGAATAGGGGCATAGTAGGAGATCACTGGATCATGAGGGAAGATTTTCCCCTTGCTGTTCTTATTACAGTGAGTGAGTTCTCTTATCTGCTGCTTTACAAGTGTGTGGCAGTTTCACCTTTGCTCTCTGTCTCCTACTCCATCGTGGTAAGATGTGCTTGCTTCCACTTCACCTTCAAATGTAACCTTAAATTTCCTGAGCTCTCCCAGCCATGTTTCCTGTACAGTCTGAAGAAGTGTGAGCCAATTAAGCCTCTTTTCTTCAAAATTACCCAATCTCAGGTAGTTTTTTATAGCAGTGTGAGAATGAACTAATGCAAATGCACAGCAAATGTTTCTGCTCTTCTATGCCTGGAGAAAAAGGGATGTCCTGTAATCTAAATAAATCTGAGGAGGACTTTGCTTTCCATGTTACTCTGGAATCTCTGTGGACCACTGATAATTTACCTCACAATACTCCAAACTGTTACATACTCAGTCATGCCTTTAACTTGGAGTTATTTCAACTTGGAGTTATTTCTAAACTAATGAATCATGCAATTTAAGAAATCATAATAGATAATATTGTTGTTTTGGAAAAGCCCTTTCTTTTCATGTTGTGCTGACTACACTAAACATTTATTGAAATCAGAGACATACAAAAGACTGGCACTTAGAGATAATCTGTTTCAGTCTTCTTATGACTTAGATGTATAATGAATTTAACATAAGTATTCGAGGTTTTGGAGCTATTTTTCAGAATCTTATTGAGATGGCATTGGGCTCCTGAATTCTCTCTCTCTCTCTCTTTTTAAATATATTTTATTGCACTTTAGGTTCTGGGGTACATGTGCAGAACATGCAGGATTGTTGCATAGGTACATACATGACAATGTGATTTGCTGCCTCCATCCCCGTCACTTATATCTGGCATTTCTCCCCATGTTATCCCTCCCCAACTCCCTACCCCCTGCTGTCCCTCCTCTACTCCCCGCAACAGACCCCAGTGTGTGATGCTCCCCTCCCTGTGTCCATGTGTTCTCATTGTTCAACACCCACCTACGAGTGAGAACATGTGGTGTTTGATTTTCTGTTCTTGTGTCAGTTTGCTGAGAATGATGGTTTCCAGATTCATCCATGTCCCTACCAAGGACACTAACTCATCATTTTTTATGGCTGCATAGTATTCCATGGTGTATATGTGCCACATTTTCTTTGTCCAGCCTATCATCGATGGGCATTTGGGTTGGTTCCAGGTTTTTGCTATTGTAAACAGTGCCACAGTGAATTATCTCTGTTGAAAGCTATATTGTTGTATTTATTTCAGAAATAAAAAGAGAGAAACATTAAGTGAAAATATAAGAAATACCATGGCTCCAGTGCTTGTGGAGATTTATGTTTTATTTCTGTTTAATGAGCCATTTTCATAAATGCACACGTGTGTGGGGGGAACTTCAGATATGAGAAACAAAAGATATATTCTTTATAGAGAGATGAACTCTATATGAATGCATACAGGCAAAACAGAGATCTTTGTATGTCATATTAAACTGCAACATACTTCGCTTGGTTATATATTGTTCTTTTATATATCTCTCAATCAAAAAGTAAACTGAGGAAACAATGATTTTTGAAAAAATTTTACATTCACGACTTGCCATTTTATAATCTACCAGGGATTTTAAAAGTTATTTATTTGTTAATCTATTGAAGGACATATAGTTGCTTCCAGTTTGGTACAACTATGAATAAAGCTAATATAACATTCATATGTAGGTTTTTGCATGAACAGAAGTTTTCAAATAAATTGAGTAATACCTATGGTATGACTGCTGGATTATATGGTAGGTTTGTGTGTAGCTTTGTAAGAAACTGCCAAATGTTCTTCTAAAAATGGCTGTAATATTTTGCATTCCCTTCGTAGACAGTCATGTCAACTATGAACAAATATTTTTTTATTTCTTCCATCCCAATATGTATACCTTTTATTTGCTTCTTTGGTCTTATTGCATAATGAAGAACAGGGGTCCCCAAGATGGTAATGATCTATGGCCTGTTATAACCCTGACCGCACATCAGGAGATGAGGAGATTAGTGGTAGGTGAGCAAGCATTATTGCCTGAGTTCTGCCTCCTGTCAGATCAGTGGTGGTATTAGATTCTCATAGAAGCACAAACTCTATTTTGAACATCACATGTGAGGTGTATTAGTCTGTTCTCACACTGCTATAAAGATACTACCTGAGACTACATAGTTTATAAACAAAAAAGGTTTAAATTATTCACAGTTCTGCATGGCTATGGAGGCCTCAGGAAACTTACAGTCATTGCAGAAGGCAAAGGGAAAACAAGGCACATCTTACAAGGCAGCAGGAGAGAGAGAGAGAGAATGCAGGGGAAACTGCCAATTTTAAAACCATCAGATCTGATCACTATTAGGAAAACAGCATGAGGAAATCTAACCCCATGATTCAATCACTTCCTACCAGGTCCCTCCATCAACATGTGAGGATTACAATTTAGATGAAATTTTGGTGGGTACACAGAGCCAAACCATATCATGAGGGTTCTAGATTTTGCTCTCCTTATGAGAACCTAATATGTGATTATCTGAGATGGAACAGTTTTATCCCCAAACCATTTCTCATAGCTTTGTCTGTGGAAAAACTGTCCTCCACAAAACCAATCATTGGTCCCAAAAGGTTAGGGACTGGTGATCTATGACTTCAAGTATGATATTGAATAGGAGAAAAGCATAGAATGTCACAAAATCAAGTATGATGTTAGCTGTTGGCTTCTTTTTTTTTTTTAATGTTCTTTATCAAGTAGAAAAAGTTTCTTTCTGTCTCTAGTTTGCTGAGAGTTTTAAGTAACTATGGATGATATTTTTAAGCATTTTTGTTGCATGAATTTATATAATCATAGCTCCATTAGGCAGTGTCCCAGTGGGGACTCTGTGTGGGGGCTCCAACCCCACATTTCCCTTCTGTACTGCCCTACTAAAGCTTCTCCATGAGGGCCCTGCCCCGGCAGCAAACTTCTGCCTGAGCATCCAGGCATTTCCATACATCCTCTGGAATCTAGGTGGAGGTTCCCAAATTTCAATTCTTGAGATCTGTGCACCTGCAGGCTCAAAACCATCTGGAAGCTGCCAAGTCTCGGGCCTTGCATCCTCTGGAGCCATGATATGAGCTGTACTGTGGACTCTTTTAGCCAAAGCTGGAGCACCTGGGATGCAGGGCACCAAGTCCCTAGAATACACACAGCACAGGGGAGCCTGGGCGTGGCTCAAGAAACAATTTTTTCCTCCTAGGCTTCCAAGATTGTGATGGGAAGGGCTGCCTCAAAGGTCTCTGACATGCCTTGGAGACATTTTCCCCATTGCCTTGGTGATTAATATTGAGCTCCTTATTACTTATGCAAATTTTTGCAATAGGCTGGAATTTCTCCCAAGAAAATGGGTTTTTCTTTTCTATTGTATTGTCAGGCTGCAAATTTTCCAAACTTTTATGCTTCTTTTCCTCTTGAACACATTTCCACTTAGAAATTTTTTTCCACTAGGTAACTTAAATCATCTCTCTCAAATTCAAAGTTCTACAGTTCTTGAGGGCAGGAGCAGAATGTTGTCTGTCTCTTCGTATAGTAAGAGTGACCTTTACTCCAGTTCCCAGTAAGTTCCCCATCTTGTTCTGAAGTCTTCTTTCTCTGGAATTAATAAGGATATCTCAGATTTTTTAATTGGCTTTTGCATGGTAATCTTTCTCCATCTCTTCTCTTTTATACTATATGAGTCTTTATATTTAGAATATGTTTCTTGTAGACAAAATAAAATTGAGTTGTGTTTTTTTATATACCTTGAAAATTCCTTTTAGTTGGCTTAGTCAGTTCACATTTGAAGTGATTATTTATATAGTTGAGTTATTACCTGTTATGTTTATAATATTTTCTTCTAATTGGTTTTATTATTTTAAACATTGTATCTTCTTTTTTGCCTTATCCAGCTTTAATTGAACAATTTACATTTCATTTTACTCTATTATATAAATTATATATGGTTTTTTATTATTCATATATTATTATATATATGGGTTTTTTTTTTTCAAGACAGATTTTCACTTTGGCTGGAGTGAACTGGCGTGATCTCTGCTCACTGCAACTTCCACCCTCACGGGTTCAAGTGATTCTCTGGCCTCAGCCTCCTGAGTAGCTAGGGTTATAGGTGCCCTCCACCACAGCTGGCTGTGTTTTGTATTTTGCATAGAGATGGGGTTTTACCATGTTGGCCAGGCTAGTCTCAAACTTTTGACTTCAGGTGATCCACCGCCTTGGACTCCCAAAGTGCTAAGATTACAGGTTTGAGCCACCACACCCGGCCATATATTTTTAAAACAAAAAAATTTAGTAATTGTTCTATAGTGTATATCATATAATTTTAAATAAGTTTGTCCACATTTATATAACACTGCACTGCTTCAAATGTGATACAGGAAACTTCCAGCAGAGTAGTTCAAATTCCTCCTTCCCAATCCTTTTGACAAGATTGTCATTCATTTCACTCATTCATAAGCTAAAATCAGCCCATAAATTGTTACTATTTTTACTTCAACCAAAAAGTTATCTTTTTGATGAATTAAGAGTATGATATCTTAAACATTTTATTGAGTGTTCATTTATTTCTTTTCTCAGAACACTCTTTTGTTGTTATTTTATTTGTATAATTTAATGGAGTAAAATTACAATTTGTTACATGCACAGATTGGGTAGTGGTTAGGTCAGGGCTCTTAGGGTATCTATCACTTGAATAATGTCTATTATATCCATTACTTTCTGATCATCCACTTCCCTCTCACTCCCTCATCCTTCTAAGTTTCCATTGTCTATTATTTTACTCTCTATGCCATTGTGCACACAATTTTTACTACCTACTTATGAGTGAGAACATGTGATATTTGACTTTCTCTGCCTGGCTTACTTCACTTAAGATGATGACCTCCAGTTCCATTCATGTTGCTGCAAAAGACATAATTTCATTCTTTTTTATGGCTCAGTAGTAGTCTGTTATGTGTATATAACATATTTTATTTATCTGATCATCCAGTGATAGACACTTAGGTTGATTCCATATCTTTGTTATTGTAAATAGTGCTGCCATAAACATGAGTGCAAGTATCTTTTTGACATATTGATTTATTTTCCTTTGAGTAGATACTCAGTAGTGACATTGGTGGATTGAATTGTAGTTCTCTTTTTAGTTCTCTAAAAAACTTTCATACTGTTTTTCATAGAGGTTATATTAATTTATATTTAAGTATAAATATAAATTATATACTTATATGTATACCACTAACAATGTATAAGAGTTTTCTTGTCTCCCTATCCTTGACAACACTGGTTATTTTTTGGTCTTTTTCATAATTATCCTTTTGAGTTGGGTAAATAATATCTCATTGTGGTTTTAATTTGAATTTCTTCTATGTTTAATGATGTTGAACTTTTTTTTTATACACCAGTCGGCCATTTGCATGTCTTCTTTTGAAAATATACCTGTTTTTCCTTGCATGATTTCTGAAGAGGAGTCTCCTGTAATGCCTGTACCTGCATTACTATACTCAGGTCTCTCAAGATTTTCTATTTGTCTCTTTTTCTCTTACTCGTTTTCTGCAGATTCAGATAAATCCTCACAATAAAAGGCTAATTTACCTAAGTTCCTATTAAAGATATGTACATGATATGAATATGACACGCCTAGCCGAGGCACGTGTGTTTGTAGGGCAGAGTTAGGGAGAGTTGTTAATGGTGTTAATATTAGTCTGAGCTTACTGAATCTGTGGTTTGTTAACTGTCATTAAATTTGGAAAATTTTAGCTCTTTTTACTTTTAATATATATTTTTTTCCTGCTCTCTTCTCTCATTCTTCTTCTTCTGGAATTCAGCTTACATGTCATACTTTTTAACTTGACATAATTCTTAGCTATTTTATTCTTTATTTTCTTTTATTGTTTGCTTTTGATTTCAGTTTGGGAAATTTCTTTTGACTTATCTTCAAGCTCCCCAATTGTTCCCTAGGCAGTGTCTAGTCTGTTGAACTTGTTTAAGTCATTCTTCATTTAGGTAAAAGTGTTCTGGATTTCTAACATTTCCTTTTTATCCTGTCTTAGAATTTTACCTTTTGTTTATATTGCTTGTTATTTTTTCATGCTGTCTACTTTATTTCCATTATATATGCTTGTTTGATAAATATACATAACTATTAACTCTGACTGGTTCTGATACTTGTTTTTTTCTCTTCAGTGTGTTTCCTTGCTTTGGTATGCATCACAATTTTTTGTTCACCATTAGACACAGATTTCTAATAGGAACTTAGGTAAATCGGGAGGATTTATTTTATTGGGAGGATTTATAGCAATCTGGCTAGAAGTTGAATTGTTCTAATGTTTGCTATAGCTGTCAGTGCCATAGTCTTCAAATTATTCTTGTGTTCTCTTTTTTGTTTTCCCCTCTTCTCTTTGGGATTTGTTTAGTACTCTCATTCAGAGTACATCTTTTTCTTGAAACTCTTTTGCTATAGCCCACAGATATTATACTGGAGCCAAGTTGTGAAGGTAAAGTATGGGTGAGGCAGGATAATTCTATAATCTTCTAATCAGGTCTCACTGTTTTAGTGGCCTTCCATGTTAGATATGTGACTTTCAAATATATTTCTTCATTGGCATAGCTCTCTTGCCTTCTGCAACCTCACAGTTACCCACTCTCTTATACTGTCTTTGGTTTCTTTCCCTGACTATGGAATTATTGACTGACCTTTCATGATTTTTTAAAATATGAAAATAATTTTATTAATCCTTGCTTTAAACTTTATGACTAAGTTTCTTCAGCTTAATTAGCAGCAAAGAATGAATACTGTAGAAGAAAAATTGAAGAGCTACAGTGCCCAATTTCTCCTGAAGTCCTCACACTTGAATATTCTTCCCCGTCTTATGTGAGACAGAAAAGTGAATGAGACCTGGGATAAAACTATGGAAAAATTTTTCCTCCTGGAGCATAAGCTTTGTTTCTGGAGAAAACTCTGAACTTATTTTATTTATAAATTGTGTCTACTCCTGTAAGACTCTCGTATTGGGATTTTTCTTGAATCTTCACTCCAGGAGCCTAGTGGGTACCTGGATATAAACCCATGGAAGTGTGGGTAACTTCCTAATACTGTAGTCCCCAGGAGTTTCTTAATCTCACACTAGTCCACACTCAGCCTCCAGAAATATTTCAGAATTGCCATTAAGTGTTCCTACCAATCTATGCTGTGTAAGACTTTGATTATACCTTTCTGGATTAATCTGTGTCTCTAGATTTCAGGGTGGTAGTTTTCCTCGCAGCCTTAAATATATAATAGATCCATAAAAGCTTGTTGTGGTTTGTGACCAGCTTGTTCTTGTTATAAAGAGATTGAAAATTACTTCTAAGGTATTTACAGTTTGGAGCTGAAATCAGTCACCTTTATTTTTAAACATAGCACCATACTTTGGAAATGTTTCTATATTGACTGCAGTGAACTATGACATATTAAAGATGTATCAAATATATTTTTCCCATTTTGTTTAGATGGATTTTAAGATGTTTCTAGTTTTGTCTTGTTTTATTGTTGTGAGTTATATTTTTTCTTTCAAAATAAAATTCTTCAAAAAATATGAAGCTATGCAACTTGCTTTAATTAAAACTGCTTAAGATGTTTCTTACAAATTTTTTCCAGCATGATTTTTGTTTACCCTCTTTTTAGAACTCTGATTATACTTGGATCTTTTTTCCCATTCTGGATTTTTTTTTTTCATTTTAGGTTTTGTTATTTTCCATTCTTAAATTTCCCATTTAATTTTTATAGTTTATAGAGTCATTACATACATCTATTTTTATGCTCTTGAACATATTTATACTAGCTGATAAAGTCCTTGTCTGCTAATTGTAACATCTGGGGCATATTGCATTCAGTTTTCATTGAATACTTCCTTATCCCTTTGATTATAAATGTGAACATAATGTTTATTTTGTTTTTTCTTTAATGCTCGATATAGTAGATGGCATGCTATAAGGAGCCTAAAATATGTTAGCTTCTTTTAAGCAGTATTGAATTTTGTTCAGGCAGACAAATTACTCTATGCAAATTATCTTGGTCTTGTCAAACTTGGCTTCACAGTGTGTTGGATAAACTATTCCGATATTGTACCCACTCTAGCATGTGGTCTTTACCTTGAAGCTGTGTCCTTTTGGCATTGTCAATTGTTCATGAATCATAGAAATGTATCTCCTTTGGGGGTAGATATATAAAGTTTCCCAGCACTAGTGATCTCTGATATTCTTGAGTTCTTATTATCATGTTACCTAGTCTTTAGTTTGCCTTGCAGATCGTCCATCTACTAATTTGTGGACAACCTTTTGATAACTTCCTGTAGGTTAACCATATCCAAAGCCCTGGGACTCCTTTCCCCTATTGTTCATTTCTCTCTGGTCTACCACCTCACCAGTCTAACCACTGCATCAGCTCAAACTCCTGTCTACCTCTCTTTAGTTCAGCAAGACCATTGTTCTCTCCTTGGACTCCACTTTTTTATGTCATTATTTAGAAAGTGCCACCAGGCTAAAACCTAGGGTAAGTGAATTTCCTTTTGCTCATATATCACATGACTGTGTGATGGTCCCATTTCTGAAAACAGTTTCCTCATGTATGTTGACAGTTTTATAGTTGTTTACAGTAAGAGAAGTATAATTTCTGTTACTTCTTCACAGCAGGAAGCAGAAGTTCTGTGCCACCTGCTTGTCTTGTAATATTTGCCATAAGATGTATTTATTCTTATGAAGCTCATTTTAGTTTTTCTTTAAAACTTTACATTTTGTGTTATTTTTAAAGAAGAGTTTTATGCTCCAAAATGAGAACAGATTAAGGCCTTATTCTACTTTTGAATTCATAGTTTTCCTTTGTTTTGTTTTCAGTAAAATTAAATATGTTACTAAATATAACGTATGTAACAGTTTTCTATTATTAGAGTGTGTTTGGACATGAGAGAATATTATCTGAAAACTGAACATTGAAATTTTCCAATTACACTTGCAAAAATAAACATTATGTCAATTGTGACAAAATAGGCCAGCAAAACCGTCTTCTGTTACTTCACTCTTCAATATGCCTCCTGCTTGCAATGCAATAAATTCTCCAAAAGAGATCAGACTGTTTTTCTCATCAAATTATTTGTTACTATGTCTATTCAGCCTAGAATATCATCCTCATCTATCCCTATAGTATTTCCACAGTACTAGTCTTTTCTTTCAAATATCAACCTCAGAATTTGTTTCTCCAGTCTCTACTCCAAATGTATGTTACCTGGACCACCCCCCAACAAAATCCACCCTTTATTTGCATATTCAAAATTCTCAGTTACTGTAAATGCCTTGAGTGCAGGAAGGGACTAAGTCTTATTTACCGTTGACAACTGACATCTATGCCAATATGATGTTTGGAATTTATAGCTGGTATTTGATAGATAATTTTGACTACTAGCAAATTTTTGAAAATGGAAACTTCTGGCATTATTGTGAAAATAAAAATGAGCTTTATTTCTATTGTATATGCTATGATAGTTTTCTCTCTTATATTAATATTATTATTGCTAAGATTATCTCTTATTACTGAGCATATTGTTAATGCCAGACCCTCTGCAAATTAAATTACGTAAAGATTTTTAAAATAACACTTGCAACAATACTAATGTATATAGTCATTATTACTCTCTGCTTGTTTTACAGATTTAAAAACATTAAAGGATAGAGAGATGTAATAATTTTTCAAGAACACACAAGTAGTAAATGGTAGAGTCAGTAATTAAAGGTATGTCTGACTGAAATTTTGTGCCCTCGTCTGCTATAGTATACTATCTTCAGCATTTGTTTCTACTCTAAAGAGACAATAAATCCTAAGCAAATTTTCTACTTGATTTAGCATTTGTAGTCTTTGAAGGTGTGGGGGAAAAGTGTGGTCTCTTCTTCCCATCTTCACTGAGAACTTCTCTCCATTAACTTTTTCCACTCAAAGACATTCCTGAAGGAGTAGGTCTAATAATTGAACCAAGACATTAATATAGTCAGAATCAGGTAAAAAAAGCTGCATCTTGCCTCTGAGAGTAAAAACTGAAATAAACACCTGATTTTAGATTTGATATATTCAAAATTATAGTTGACAAAAGACAAAAACAAAAGTATCGTTGAGCTTTATTGGTAAGTGACTAGAAAATACCTCCTTACAGTCTGATAAAATACCATTCTTCTCAAAATTTCTCTTGGAACAGATAAAATTAAGTATTAGTTTATTGTAATGCATGCATATTTCAGGACAATAAGTAAATTGTATTTTTTTCTGTAAAAAAATAAAAGCACTTGACTAAAGAACATTGATTTTTTTTTTTACCCTGTCTACAGGTTTACAATTTAGTTTGCATATCTACTTTAGGGAATTCTGAGATATTAGAACATTAATTGAATATATAATACTACGTCTTCAAAACTAGGGATCTCATTTTAGAGGTGTAAAAACTGAACTCTGTATGAGCTATTCTAGTCTGTGTCCTCTGTTATCATTTTACTCAATTAACTTCTAACTTTCCAGTTTAGGATTCCCTTTCTCAACTCTTCAAGACCAGTTTAAGTCTTTTTTTTCTTGTGTCTTTTCATTGCTTCCATTTGTTCCACAGCATCCCTTTTTTTTTTTTTTTTTTTTTTGAAAAGCCTGTTTAGAAATGTCTGGACCTAGAACATAACTCTTTATAAATAAATAAAATATATTCCCTTGTAAAAATACTAATTTTATTATACCCTCCTCAAAAATCAAGGAAAGCCTGTGCACTGTTTCAGGTACAATTTGACCAACAGATGCCTCCCATTTTATTAATTTACGTCAAGGCTGTTAAAGATCTTAAAAGTATTTGAGCTACAAAAACAACATATCTCTTTCAAGTCTACATTTTTAATTGGAACATTCTAATACCTTATTTTTAATTCTAATTTGCACATAGTGGTATCTCATTTTGTCTTAATTTGCATTTTCATGATAATTAATGGCACACTTTTTTTTGTTTTGATATTTATAAAGTATTTGAAATTTTTTCATAGCTACCTCTACAGATAACTGAAATATTTTTTAAATAACTTATAATACATTTAGGTTTTACTCACATATACATGTACTATAAACATGTATCATAAAACTATTACTGAAATATATTGTAAAGCCTATCATGTCAGATAAATTATAACGATCTACCAACAGCAGGAATGAGAGACTATATGTATCTGTCAGTGAGATTCTTTAACATTGCATTGATTCTATTTAATTCAAATTTTGAAACAGTTGCTACATGCAGATCATTAAGCTATGCACTCTACATAGTGAAAATATCTTAGTAAACACATAATTTATAAAATGCCATTTGTCTTTAAATTTTGAGAGGCAGGAATCCAACCACAGCAACTGCATGAGTTTCAAGCTAAAACTCAGAAGTTCCACATTTCCAATCTTGTTATTAAATTTTGTGAAGATATCATGTGGCTAATTCTAAAAGGAGCTTGAAAATATCAAAAATGTTTAACCTTTCCTTTGTTGTCATGTTGCTAATGAGTACTATGTCATCTTCAGAACGATCCACTTAGAGATAGTACAGAAACTCAAAGCTCTCTCTAAATGTCTGGCAAAGTATGGTTCATTAACTGAATATTTTACTTTATAACTCAATTTATGAGCATAAAAAATGAACATATGCAAGAATATCCCAAAGACTAAGTAGCTAGTTAATTAAACTCAATTAGTCCATTAATAAGTGGTTAAATGAGAAGATGAGAAGATTAAGGAGAGACATTTTTTAAAGAAAAACAGAACCTTCATATAGTAATGAATACATGGTAAAGAAGAAATAGTCTGACTTTAATTTTATTTTGGCTCCAATTCTGAGCATTTGAATTGAATGAGTAAGGCTGTTTTAACAAAGCTAAATTTGACATAGCTGTCCAATACAAGAAGAGTTCCTCTTCAAAGTGTTTAGTTGGTTCTCTTGTTCTTTGTTCTCCACTTTCAAGCCCAGACTTCCTTATCTTTTGTGCTTCCCTGTCCTGGTTTCAGTAGACAACTTTACTAACATTCCTAATCTACAGAGCCACATCTGCTACTCACTCTGTAAATTACCCCTCCCACCCCAACAGCTCTTCCTGTGGAAACTGTCTTTCCCTCCTCATTACACACACCCCTGTGCTCTTCAAGTTAGCCAGTCAGGTTCAGCTTAGAATGTGTGGTCCAACTCCAGCCAATGAAGGCAGGACATAGCAGCAGAGACAAACTGCATTAGAAATAAAAACATCTTCCCTTCTTTGTCTGATGTGCTCTCATGGAGACCAGACCCGCAAGAAGCACCCTTCTGCAGAAGTAAATTTGCCTTGCTGAGAAATCCTTTGCTTGAGTGCTTATTTCCTTTGTGACTTTGAGCTTTTATTTCTAACAATAGCTAACTTTGTCTAATGCTCCCTAACAACCTGATGGAAAAATAAATATATGTATAGCAACTCAGGCTAACCATTTCAAAATTTTATCTGAATAAAGTAAGGTTGCTGTTATGCATCTTTGCAGTTTGGCTTCAGTCTCCATATCTTCTGACCCAGAGTGTGTCTCTAGTCCCTTAATTCTCTCATTTCTAGGTTATGCTCAAAGGTCTTCAAAGTTAAGGCATACCTTGGGTTAAACTGCCTATTTGCCAGCAAAAGTACATACTTTATAAAAAAGGAAAAGATAAAGAGGAGGGGCAAGATGTTAAGGTAGAGCATTCCAATGATTGCTCCCCCAAAGAAGGCCTAGGTTCAAACCAAATAAAACTACCTCTTGATATATTATAAATAAACTGTTGAAGATCAAAGACAAAAAGTCAATCTTGAAAACAGCAAGAGAAAACAAACAAATAACATCAATTTGAATAATTATTCATGCATAAAATACCTTTACAAGAGCTCAAAAAACCCAGTGAGAGATCCCATTACCTGAAGTTAGCATAACAAGAAAAAATCCATTTAAGAGGGTAGAAAGAACAGTTTTACATTAACCACATCACTTCTTCCACAACGACAGGCACAGTAGCACAAAGGAAGATACTATTTGCTTGAAGGAAGGAAAAGAAAGTAAGTGTAGGACTTTGCATTGCAACTAAGTACCCAGCAATGAGCAGACTCCATGGCCTCTGACACCAGGAGATTATCCACATTTCGGGGCTCTTGAACTGGCCTAATACCAAACAGCAACCCATGGCCCTGTCTAGATGGACTTGAGATCTATCACACATCATTACTCGTTAACTACTGCAACCTAAAGCCTGTATAAGCCATGGTAGAGAGCAGGTTGCAGCAGCTGCAGGCCCTAGGTGTGCCACAGTGCTACGATGTTCTCTGTAGTTATAAACTTTGTGTCTAACCCAGTGCTTTGTCAGCCTCAGTGACCAAAGAATTCTAACATAGTGGTCCTCAGCTTAGGATTCCTCCTACTGCTGCAATGACTGAAACAATTTGTAGGCTGGAATACCTAATCAAACAACTCACATGAAATCTCTGAATAGGTTTACTGCTGAAGAAAGATCCCAAACAAAGCAGAATAGGAAGACTGGATTAGGTACCTATGCCAATGTGCAGACATTGACACACATCTACAATTTTAAAGACATGATGTCACTAAGTAGACAAAAGAAGTGTCAGTGACTGACCCTCAACTGGCAATGAGAGAAGATCTGGTAAAGAATTCAAAATAGAAGCTTTAAGGAGGCTCTGCAGATTTGATTCAAAATACAAGGAAACATTTGAGAAATTTATCAGATAAATTTTTAAAAGAAGCACGTAAAATAAAAAAATTTAAATCCTGGAACTGAAAAATACAATAAAATAAATTTCAAAAGAGAGCATAAATAACAGAATTGATCAAGCAGAAGAGATGATCTGTGAACCCAAAGGTAAGTTAATTGAAAATATATACTCAAAAGAGAGAAAAGAAAAAGTAATGAAAAAGACATCAGATTTATAAGACAATGTCAAAAGTGCAAATGGATGTGTAATTGATGTTCAAGAGTGTGTTGAAAAGGAAAAATGATTGAAAATGTATTGCAAGGAATAATAAAGGAAAAAATGTCCAAATTAGAGGACGATACAAATATCCTTATAAAGGAAGCATATGTCTCTAATTAGATTCCAGTAAAACAAAACTACCTCTTGATGCATTATAATTAAACTGTTAAAGATCAAAGACAGAAAGTCAACCCTGAAAACAGCAAGAGAAAACAAACAACATAAGGGAGTGCAAATACATCTAACAGCAGAATTTTCAGCAAAAATCTATCGATAAGGAGAGAGTGGGATAATATATTCAGTTCAGAAAATAAAAAAGAACAAAACTGCCAGTCAAGAATAATACTATGTCCAGTAAATCTGTTCTTCAGAAATGGAGAAATAAAGACTTTTCAGTTTAAAAGGCAAAACCATTAAAGGTAATTAAATAATTTGTTAGGAAATGTACAATATTTAAAAATATCAATTGTGATACTAAAAATGCAAAACGTAGACAGAAAGAAAAGATGAGTAGACTTTTTTCCTAATCATTTTTCTCTTGTTTTTTGTAATCAAAGTTAAGTTGTTGTGAGTTAAAATAATGTATTGTAACTGTAACTTACTTTTTGAAAACCTCTTGGTAACCCTTCCCTGCTTAGAAGGCTATATAAGATATACTTAAAAAGAAACAAATTAAAGCATGCTACTAGAGAAAATCAATTAATCTCAAAGGTAGATAGTAAGAGAGAAAGAAAAAAAGAAAGTATCTATAAAGCAACTAGAAAAGAATAAACAAAATGGCAGTAGTAAGTCCTTACCTACCAATAATTACTCTAAATATAAATGGATTAAATTATCCAATTAAAAGACATAGAGTTTGAGAAACATTATAGGACACTGGCATGGGCAAATATTTATTGAATGAGACTGCAAAAACATAGACAACCAAAGCAAAAATGAACAAATGGGATTATATCAAGCTAAATAACTGTACAGCAAAGGACACAATCAGTAAGGTGAAGAGAAAACTACCAAATAAAAGAAAATATTTCTAAACTACCTATCTCACAAGGGATTGATAACCAGAATATATAAGAAATTTGAGTAACTCAATAGAAAATAATAATTGAATTAAAAATGGACAAAAGCTCTAAATACACATTTTTCAAAAGAAAACATGCACATACCCAACAGGTAAATACAAATACTCAACATCACCAATTATCAGAGAAATGCACATTAAAACCACAATGAAATATCATCTTGTCCAAATTAAAATGGCTTTTGTCCAAAAGATAGGCAATAACAGATGCTGAAGAAGATGGGAAGAAAAGGGACCCCTCAGACATTGTGGGTAGGAATGTAAATTAGTACAGCCATTCTGGAGAAGAGCATGTAGGTTTTCAAAAACGGAAAAATAAAATGACCGTGTGATCTAGAAATGCCAATGCTTGGAATATAGCCAAAAGAAAGGAAGTCAGTGTGTCAAAGAGATGTCAGTAAGCCCATGTTCATTCCAGTACTATTAACAACAGCAGGATATGGAATCAGCCTGAGTGCATGTCAACGAATACATGTATTAAGAAAATGTGGTTCATACACCTAATGAAATATTATATGACCATAAAAATGGGATTCTGTCATTTGCAACAGAATAGATGAAATTAGAGGGCATTATTTGAGTGAAATAAACCAGGCACTGAAAGGCAAGTGTCACATATTCTAACTAATATGTAAAAGAAAAAATTTTAACTCACGGACTTAGAAACTATAATAATGATTACTGGAGGCTAGAAAGGGTAGTGGGGTGGAAGGTGGTAAAAAGGTGAAGAGGCAATGATTAATGGGTACAAAAATACAGTTTTTGAGACAAATGAAAATGGTAATACAACATAGCAAAACCTATGAGATACAGCAAAAGCAGTTCTTAGAGGAAAGTTTACAGTAATGCCTTAGTCCATTTGCTTTGCTATGAAGGAATAGTAAAGGGTGAGTTATTTATAAAGAAAATAGATTCATTTAACTCATTGTTCTGTGGGCTGTACAAGAACCATGGCATCAGCACCTCTTATGGTGAGGGATTCAGGGCACTTCCACTAATGGTGAAAGATGAAAAGGAGATACATAAGAAGCTACATATCACATGCAAGGCAGGAAAAGAGAGAAGATGAAAGTGCCACACTCTTTTTAACGGCTAAATCTCAAGGGAACTAAGAGTAAAAACACTCAATCTCATGAGTATAGCACCTACCCCCAAGACACATCACCTCTTGCTAGGCTCCATCTTCAACATTGGGTATCAATTTTTTACATGAGATTTGGAAGGGACAAAGATCCAAATAATATCAAACAATAAATGCCTACAAAAGAAAAAGGATCTCAAATAGAAAACTTAATATTGTGCCTCAAGGAACTAACAAAAAAAGAACAAACTAAACAGAAAATTAGTAGAATAAAAGAAATAATAAATATCAGAGCATAAACAAAATGTAAACTAAAGAAACAAAATTAAGAAATCAAAAAAGAGTTACTTTTTGAAAAGATAAAATTGACAAACCTCTAGCTAGACTAATTGAAAAAAAAAGAATACAAATAAAATTAGAATTAAAAAGGTTATATTACAATTGATATCACAGAAATAAAAAGGATTAAAGGACATTATTTATTAACAACTATATGCCAACAAATTGAGAACCTAGAAGAAATGGATAAATTCCCAGACATATACAACCTACCAAAATTGAATCATGAAGAATTAGAAAAGCTGAACAGCACAGTAATAGGTAATGAAATTGAATCAATAATAAAAAGTCTCTCACCAAAGAAAAGCCCAGGAACTGAGGGCTTTACTACTCAATTTGACCAAACATTTAGAGAATAATTAATATTTATCAAGTTGTTCCAAAAAATTGAAGAGAATTCTTCCAAACTCCTTTATGGAGTCAGAATTATCCTAATGTCAAAACCAGAGAAGACCACCACCACTACCAAAACAACAACAAAATTTCAGCTCAATATTTCTGATGAATTCTTTTCAGAAATCCTCAACAATACAATAACAAACCAAATTCAACAGCACATGTGGACTTCATCCCAGGGATATAAGAATAGTTCATCATATGCAAATCAATATATGTAATACGTCACATTAACAGAACTAATGGCAAAAATCATATAATGAATAGATGCAGAAAAATCATTAATAAAATTCAGCATCCATTCATGATAAAAATTTTCACTGGTCACGATGACTCAGACTTGTAATCTCAGTATTTTGGGAGGCTGAGAGGGGCAGATCATCTGTGGTCAGAAGTTTGAGTCCAGCCTGGCCAACATGGCAAACTCCTGTCTCTATTAAAAGTACAAAAATTAGCTGGGCACAGTGATGGGCACCTGCAAGACCAGCTGTTCTGGAGGCTGAGTCAGGACAGTTTCTTGAACCTGGCAGACAGAGGTTGCAGTGAGCTGAGATAGTGCCTCTGCACTCCAGCCTGGGTGACAAGAGTGAAACTCTGTCTCAAAAAAAAAAAAAATCTTAGCAAACAAGGTATAGAAGGAATTTACCTCAATATATGGAAAGCCATATATGACAAACCCAGTATGAAATGGGGAAATGTTAAATCATTTTGCTTAACATCTGGAACAAGACAAGAATGTCCTTTCTATCACTTCTATGTAAGATAGTACTGGAATTCCTAGCCAGAAAAATTAGGCAAACATGTAAATAAATGCCATTTAAATTGAAAAGAAGGAAGTCAAATTGTCTCTACTTTAGGTAACATAATCTTATATCAAGAAAACACTAAAAACTGCACAAAGTAACTTCTAACTTTTATAGGATGCAAAATTAACATACAAAAATCTGTAGAATTTCTACATACCAAAAAACAAACTATCTAAAAAAGAAATAAAGAAAGCAATCTTGTTTACAATAGAGAAAACAGTAAGATGCCTGAGAATAAATTAAACAGAGAGTAAAAGATGTCTATGATGAAAACTATAAAACATTAATGAAAGACACTGAAGAAGACACAAATAAATGGAAAGATTGCCCATGTTCATGGATTGGAAGAGTTATCATTATTAAAATGTTTATACTACCCAATGAGATCTACAGATTCAATGTAATTCTTACCAAAATATCAAGGATATTCTTCCAGGAAATAGGAGGGAAAAAACCCTAAAATTTGTATGGATCCACAAGAGACTCCATATAGCCAAATACATTTTGAGCAGAAAGAACAGAACTGGTGGCATCACTTTAATTGACTTCAAAATATACTACAAAGCCATAGTAACTAAAAAAGCATGATAGTGGCATGTAGACACATGGGCCAGTGGAACATATTTGTATCACTGAAATAAATCCATGCCCTTAAAGTCACCTGATTTTCAACAAAGGTGTCAATAATACACCTTAAGAAGATGTCAATCTCTTCAATAAATGATGCTAGAAGAATTGTATATTCACATGCAGTGCAATTAAGCTAGACCCCATGTCTAGCCATATACAAAAAAAATCAACTCAAAGAAGATTGAAGGCTTAAATGTAAAAACCAAAATAATAAAACCACTTGAAGAAATCATAGGAAAAATGCTTAATTGCATTGCTCTGTGCAACAATTTTTTCAGATAAGATTTCAAAAGTACAAACAACAAAAACAAAATTAGACAAATAAGATTATATCAAACTACAAAACCTTCTATATAGCAAAAGGGAACAACCAGTAGAATGAACATACAACCTGTAGAATTGCAGAAAATATTTGCAAGCTATGCGTATTAACCCCAAATGTATAGGGAACTGAAATAATAGCGAAAACAAAAACTCCAATTTAAAAATGTTCCAAAGACCTGAATAGACAGTTCTCAAAAGAAGAAATACACATAGCCAAGAAACAGGTACATAAAACAATGCTTGACATCACACTAGTCATTGGGAAAATGCTAATTAAAACCACAGTGAGATATCACCTCACCCTAATTAGAATGGCTGTTATCAAAAAGATTTAAAAAAATACAGAAACAAATGCTGGCATGAATGTGGAGAAAGAGGAACACTCAAATACTCTTTGCAAGAATGTAAGTTACTGCCACTATTATGAAAAACAGTATGGAGGTTGCTCAAAAAACTAATAAGAGAACTAACATAGGATCTAGCAATTCCACTACTGGGTATATATACCAAGAAAATATATTAGTATGTCAAAGAGATGTCTCTCACTGCATGTTTATTGCAGTTATATTTGCAGTAGCCAAGATATGAACTAAACCTAAGTGTCCATAAACAGATACATAGATAAAGAAAATATGGTGAATATACAAAAGGGAATACTATTTAGCCATAAAAAAATGAAATCTTGTCATATTTGCAACATGAATGAACCTGGACAATATTATGTTAAATAATAAGCCACGCACAGCAAAAGCAAAATCACATGATCTCATTCTTGTGTGGAATCTAAAGAAATTAATTTCATAGAATAGAGTTAGAATAATGATTTGCAGAGCCTGGGAAAGGGAGAAAGGAGATATGCATAGGGAGAGATTTGTCAACAGGTGCAAAGTTAAGATTAGAAAGGAGGAATAAGTTCTAGTGTTCTACTGCACAGTGGGATGACTAAAGTTAACAATGTTCTATTACATATTTCAAAGTAACTAGGAGAGAGAATTTGAATGTTCTCATTACAAAGAAATAATAAATATATGAGATGATGGATATACTCAATATCCTGATTTGGTTATTTTACAATGTATACATATATTGAAACATTAGGGTCTGTATGCTATAAATACATATAATTATGTATTTTTTAAAATAAATATTATATAATTTTTAAAAAGAATTCAGAAAAAAGTTTATTATTTTTAATTTAATTTTGCATTAATTTGACATAGCATTAGTCTGTATTTCAAATAGGATTAATGGCCTCAACTAATGGCCTTAAAAAATAATTCTAGAAAGGAAACAATAATATTTGAGCAAATTTCTTATTTTAGATGAAGAGGATTTCTATAAAAGAACTTCATGTTTGATGTTATAGTGAAACCAATCATCACCACTTTGAAAGTCCTTCCTAACATGTTGGGAGGCAGTTTTCCATGGTCTCTTTCATTTCTGTATTTCTAGCAATCAGAGGCACTGACAGTTGTTTGTTCTGGATGATCTTTTCAAGGATGTTTGCCTTGGAAGGTGAAAATAGTCCCTCTGAAGCACAGGTCTGTCTATCTGTCTTTCTATCTATCTAATCAATCATCTAACTATCATCCATCTGTCTATTTATTTGTCTGTCTTTCTATCATCTATCTTCCCTCCATGGAAAAGTTTGTACAGGTGGTGGGCCAGTTTGTTTGCAGCTCAACAATGGGATTAGAAAGGAGGCAACCCACTGGGAAATAGCATATGCATCATTGGAATTATGTGTTCCTTGAACATATAGTTGTGCTCATTTATATAAAGCTTATTATTTATGTATAATACATAAACGCAAGTCAAGATGACTTATCTGTAGATAAATATATTACATGGTTACATTTCTTAGCATAGATTATTAAGTATACATTATTTTATATTATGGTCATTTTAAAAAGTGCTCAATAATTAGCAAAAACAATTATAAATAAGAAAATTTTATATACATTTTGAACTTATTTGTTTCTACAGAGATGTTAACATATTGTAATTCTGAAGTTTTATGCTGATTCTCCTTTAGCTTTATTTAGTTAAAAATGAATCTTTTTTGGAAATCGCTTTGTCTTGCAAATATCTTAATGTTTGAGCTATATAACTCTCACTTAAAATAACTATTACTTTACTTAGAATCAATTTTTATTGCCTGCAATATAATTTAGGGAAATCTAACAAACAATCTCAATTACATAAAAGTTAAAAAAAAAAGCAGCTGTCTTTTACCATGTTAGTTTTTTAACATTCAAAACTGATTCTGCAGGGCAAATTTGCATTAGCAACTCAATAGACAGACTGTTCCCTGAAAACTATTTCCTTAGCATTCCACAGGAGATTATCAGCTTTGAACTCCATATCCCCTTTGTTGTTTTGCATGTAAGGCTATTCCTAACTCCTACATGAAGCCTCTATTTTCAAAGACAGCACAAACACTTTTGGTTACAGTTTTGCTGTTGAAATGGCCCGTTTATTTTCAATTAGTCATTTAAATCCTACAGCTGCTTTTGTAGAATTTCTTCCTTGATAATTTGATTTCTGTGTAGACATTTGAATAGACCCCAGGATCATCCTACTTTGCTTTTATTTCTATTTTTATATCATTATTCTCCACTCACTTCAATACCATATTATTTTTAAATGTTTATTCATACTGAGGAAATTTAAATATATATAAACTATATCCATTTCCCAGGTACACATGACAGATATGTGGAACTTAGTACAAGAACACTTTTGTTTTGGTCATAATTATTTTTTATATAATTTACATACTCCATGCACTCTATATGCCCAGGACAGTATTGCAAGTGTAATGTGTCTAAAATACAAATTGAATTGTTCTACTACTGGAAAACCTCCAAAGAAATGACACACTTGCAGCAATGAGCATATACAGCATATAGGTACTGGTTTCTACATACCCTTCTCCTCCAAAGGAACAAAGCTTCCAAGCAATGAAAGATCCTAACACTAGTATTTCAAAATTTCAAAATGGAAATAAACCTAATCCCAAAGATCACATGAAATATGTGAATATAAGATTCTTTCTCAAGAACTCTAAATATTTAAGGCTATGCGTGGTAGAAACTCATTGACCCAAAAAACACATCAAAGAATATTAAGGTCATTCCCACAGTCACCTGAAATGTTGACTAACATAAATACTTGTCTCAAAGAAAATCATGGAGTAATCTTTTGTTAAATGAACTTAACTATTATTTATAAGTAGAAGCCCTGCATTTTAAGGGAGACATCAGCAGAATACCACTAGCAGTTGATGAAAAGAACCTAAGACTTTTAAATTTTCAAAATCCTATTGGGCTTCCAAATTTCTAGGGCAGGAAGCAATCTCATTTGGAAAACCTGGGATAAGAAGCCATTTTATTTTGTAACCTAGTAAGTACTGTCTCTGGCACTTTCAACATTTTCCCTGAAAATCATCTTACCAAGATCTAATATGTACATTAAGTACATATTCTGTCTTCAAAATTCACTAAGGCAAGAATTTTACCAATATTTTCACACTATTACATGACCCAAGTTACTACATTTGCAGCATACTATATTAGTTTCTTCCTGAGTTTTCCACCTACTGCAAATGCTGTGCTTGCCTTTTTTCCAGTCTTTGGTAATAGTTTTTTCAGTGCCTTTACAGACATTGCATGCTGATCAGTCCCAATTTAGTTTATGATTTCCATATGTTCTATATTTAGCTTATAATTCTATATGTTCTATATTTGGCTTATGATTCTATATATTGACTGGTTAGATATTTGGATCTGTGTCAGGTAAGCTAGTGGCTCTGTGATGGCGTTATTCACATCTGGTGGTTGGTATTTTTTCACTTGCAATGACAAGGGCAATTGGGCCATCTATCTCTTCATACATATAGCTCATCATCCAGTAGACTACACTGAGCTTTGACACATGGCAGCAGTGTTCCAAGAATAGCAAGGATTTAAGTCCCTACATGGAAATGCTTTTACAAGCCTCTGCATGTGTTACATTGGCTTACATAAAATTGGTCAAGGCAAATAATAAGGCCCTCTTAGTATAGGAGAAAATTGTGAAATGGGATATATAAAGAAAGAAATAATTTATTTACATTTTTGCAATTATATGCATTTTTGCATATAAAAAATATGCATTTTTGAAATTATATGAAAAATATGCATTTTTGAAATTATAGTTTCATCATCTACAAATACTGTTTTTATTAATTTTCTGATGAAAATTTTGTTAACTTTTTTTTATTATTCTCTTACATGAAGAGTACCATTTTACTTTAGATGATTGTAAGGTTTTATCTTTATCTTTGTATTTCAACATTTTGGCTAACAAGTGTCTACCTGCAGTTATTTCTGTATTAATCCTGTTGGTGTTTGCTGAGGTTCTTGGCTTCATGGATTTAATACTTTCATAAATTTACAAAAATATTAGCCAGTATTTCTTAAATATTGTCCTCTGTCTCAGACCTCTTCTGCTATTTATCTAGTATTTGATTTAGATATATGTCAAATGGCTTAATCCTTTCCCACATGCTCTTAAAGCTCTCTTTCACATTTTCAATCTATAATTTGTAAATCCATTTGCATAATTTCTATTGCTTTGTCCTTCAGTACACAGACATTTTACTATGCATTGTCTAATTCCCTATCAACTCATTTATCAAAATGTTGATTTCAGGTATTGCATATTTTCAGGTTTAGAATTTTCATTTTATACATTTTTTTAAACAGTTTTCATTATGCTCCTGACATTTTCTACCATGTGAAAATTCTGACCTCTTAGTCCTCAGCCCATTAAATTAGCTTCCTTCTACTTAAGCTCTTATTCCACATTAGCCTTGTGGGCTGTGGAGTACCTTTAAGGGAAAAGCAAGATAAATGTATATTTCATCCTCTATGTTCCGCTGGTTTCAACAGCCATTTCACCTCTAGTTTCTGCCTGCTTTATTTGCTTCCCAGTGTCTTCAAAGAGTTGTTAGTGCATTTATTTTCCAAAGTTTATACTTGTTACAGGCAGGAGGGTAAATCTGCTATAAGGTACTTCTTGGAAGCTACAAGTTTAGGGATGAATATATTTAATTTCTACCAAATTATTGAATATTAATTTATTGCATTTAACTGATATAAATAAATATTATGGGAAAATGCTGGTGCATGTATCTATATGCTATTTCTGCTCACTTCATAGAACATAGTCCTAGAAGGGGAATGTTATGGTTAATGTGTGTCATTGTCATTGGGCCACAGATACCCAGATACCTGGTTTGAATGTTATTTCTGAATGTGTCTGTGAAGGTGTTTTTAGGAGATATCAGCATTTTAATTGATGGAGTAAATAAAATATATTGCCCTCCCTAATGCAGGTAGGCATCTTTTAATCTTTTGAAAGCCAGGGATAGAACAAAAAGATGGAAGGTGGCAGAATTCTATCTCTCTGCTGGAATGCACGACCTGAGACATCAGTCTCCTTCTGCCCTTGGACTTACACCATCAGTGATCCTGCTTCACAAGCATTCAGACTCAGGCTGGAATTTAAACCATGGGCTTTACTGGGACTCCAGTTTGCAGATGGTAGATAGCAGTAATTCTCAATCCCTATAAAGGCATGAAACAACTCCCTATAGTAAGCTGTGAGGTTTTTTCTTTCTCTCTCTTCTTTCTCTCTTCTCTCTCTCTCTAAATATATATATATACACATATATATACACATATGTATACACATATATATTTATACACACACACACATATTTCTATCATTAAATGTTGCTAAATTCTTTTCTAGAAAGAATTTATAAATTTACATTATTCAAAAGCAGCAAAATGACAGTTTTACCACATCCTACTTATATTAAATAATGTCATTGCATTGCTCTTTCAGAGATGGTAGATTAAATTATCATTGTATATAAAAATTGGCTTGATATTTAATTTTATGTACTTTATTATTACTGAAGTGAGGTTGCATTAGCCTTCATTTTCTATGGATTGTCATTTGGCTGATAGGTTTTCTAAGATAGGAAAAACTGATTGGCCAAACCAGTTATTTCATTTGTATATTTGCATTGGACAGGTCATGTAGTTTTTATCTTTTCAAAATTGTAAAATTTTCATAATCAGTCCAGCTGACAGTATTTGAGCTTGGGAGCCTAAGAAGGCATTTTATGGTGGGAAATCATTCAGCAGCTCTAACCTGACAGCTACCATTAGTCACATGATTGGAACAAAAATGTGACAGAGTGATGAAGCAAGACCAAAGCTGCTAAAATAGTTACTCATATTTCCACACCTGGTTAAACACAGTAAAATGGAAGCAACGCTTTTGATAGAAAGTGCATAAAAAAGAAAACATAATGTGACATTTTAACTACTGGATAGGGTTGAATTTGCAGAGGAAAATTATTTTTCTCATGAATTATACTTCACATTTGGTTAGTTGCCAGTATATTGCAGGAAGCCTTAGGTTGCAGAATACAGAAATGAACACAGTTCTAGGTAAAAGAAGCTGAAATCATATTAAAGTAACTTTTTATTCTTATTTCTGAAGCAGGAGCGGCCACAAACAAATCTCTTGAACACCTAACAGGGAAGGAAGTGGTGATTTATTCGGCCAGGAGCTGGGGACAGATGAAAATACCTTAACAGAATATCCTTGCCCTTTTAAAGGTTTACAGTTCTAGAAATTACATGTGAAAGGATCTTGATCCATGAAGTAGGTGTGGTTTACAGGACTAGGTGGGGGTTTGATTGTGTTTAAGCAAAAACAATACCTTCTGGAAAGATTCCTCTATACTTTGCCTGCCATCTACAGAATTTCGGATTAAGGGTGGCACCCATTCTGCAAGCCTTTACTTCTATTGAAATGCAATGTAGAAGTCTAGGGGGACGGACCCTTAGAAGCTAAAGAGGATTAAGGGTCTTCTTCCACAGTTCCATTAACACTAAATCGTAATTACTTTAATTCAACAACAAAATACTGAACACCCATGGGTCCAGCACTTTTGCCCAGAAGTTTTCTGTGTGGCTTCATTCAATCCAACTATTGAGTAATTATCATTCTTATCAGTATTATTAGTGCCTATGTGTAAGGAAAGAAACTGAGACCCTAAAGTGCATAGTCACCAGTCACATGGATGATATAACTTCAGGATTGTGTCTTGGATCAGTAGCCTTTAAATTAGAAACCAATAGCAGTTTTATTGTGTATCACTAATAAAAATATATAGAAATACAACTATGTAGATGTAGACTGAAGCTGTTTCACATTTTAGTATGTGACTGTCCTGGAACTTTTCCCATATGTAAGTATGTACAATTATATATTTTATATATGTTTACATATATAAACATATATTCAATTCAGGTGTTGCCAAAGTGATAGTATTAAGAGGTGAGGCTTTTTTTTTTTCTTTTTTAGTTGGAGTCTTGCTCTGTCTCCAGGCTGGAGTGCAGTAGCTTGATCTCAGCTCACTGCAAACTCTACCTCCCAGTTCAAGCAATTCTCCTGCCTCAGCCTCTAGAGTAGCTGGGACTACAGGCATGTACCACTACATCCAGCTCATTTTAAAAATATATTTTTAGTAGCGACAATATTTTACTGTGTTGGTCAGGATGGTCTCGGTCTCTTGAGTCGTGATCCACTGCCTCGGCTTCCCAAAGTGCGTGAGCCACTGTGCCAGCTGAGGTGGGGCTTTTAGGAAGTGATTAGGCCAACAGGTCTCCTACCTTGTGAATGAGATTAAAGCCCTTACAAATGAAGCTTCTCATAGCATTCAGTTTAGTTTTTCTTCCACCTTCTGCCTCTTGAAGGCATAGCATTTCTCCCCTCAGGATAATGCAGCCTTTACCAGACACGTTGAACTTGGACTTCCCAACCTCCACAACAGTGAGATATAAATGTATTTTTAAAATAAATAACCAAGTCTCATATCAAGTATTTTGTAATAGCATCACAAAAGGATGAAGGCCATATACATATATACCTATGTATAACTTATATGTGTATATACATATGTAAATTAATGATGGCAGTGACAGCTGGTTGGAGCAATGGCTATGAAGACACCAGCTGCAGCAGGGAGGTGTGGCCAGGACTGAGTGTTACACAGTGCTGTTAGAGTCTGGAAACGTGGAAACCCTGCTGCCTACCGAGTTGGCGGGATGGGAACCCCATGTTCCTAGGAACAGCTGCAGCTTTATAGCTGCAGCTCCAGACCCAGGCATCCCTGCACTCTCAGGACCCCAGAAATCCCCTGCAGGCTCAGACTTGGAGAAAGGGGGGCTTCCTGGGTCACCGAGAAGGGGCTCTTCTCCTGGTCTCTGGCCTCTCTCTCCTCCTGACACCCACTATGATTTTGGAGCAAAACTGAAGCTGAGCCAGGCACTATCATGACCCAGCCAGGTGTCTGCACACTTGTGGTATCACTGACGTGCTAGCCCCCTGCTGACTTGACCCTCTCCAGACATTGGGTGCTGACAAGCATGGGAGGGAGGCTAGGGGTACTGAGGGTGGCTTGGCATCTCCCCTTGGCATGGATAGCCTTTATGCTGTGGACAGCATGTTGATGGTGGCAGGAGGCAGACAGGTTCCTGAGTAGAATGGAGTGGGTCCTCAGTGAAGCCCTGTTTTCAATCTAAGTATGACCTAAAGCCCGGGTCCAGGCTGCCAGTTCTGGGTGGAGTCTACAACTCAGAGTGAGAATTTATGGTACTTTTTCCTGGAATGCCCATAGCTGCCTACAAACCAATCAGCACACACTTCCTCCCTTCTGAACACATAAAAACCCCAGACACAGCCAGATTCACAGAGACATTGGGACTAACAGTTGCGAGAAGGAACTTCCCACTTCATGTCTCCTGGACACATCAGGATAACCTGCCTGCAGAAAGGAGATACCCACTATGGGAGTCCTCTTTACCAAGAGATAGACACTCAGCACAACTATTGAGAAAGGAGCTACTCAATATGAGTCTTCAGAGAGCTGTTCTGACAAGGCTCCTCTCTGACTTGCTCACCCTCCAGTTGTCTGCATACCTCATTATTCCCGAACATGGGAAAAAAACTCAGGACCTGCCAAATGGTGGGACTGATAGAGTTGTGACACAAACAGGACTGAAACATAATATCCCCACCCCTGCTTGCCACATTGCGGATGATGAGAAGGAGAGAAGCACTATGATTCTTTGGGGAGCCCAGACTTAGGGGGTCTCTGAGCTAAGGCTATGAAACCCTCTTTGAGGCTCTCTGGTTTCTGCCATTTCCAAGCTTCTGGGTACCACCACATTCCCCTCATCCCAATTCAGGTGCCCACAGCAGAAGCCTTCTTGGTGCATCTAATCCAGCTGCAGGCTTGCACAGAGCTGGCGCCTGTGCTGGTGCCTGGAGCTGGCCACCACACCTCAGCAGCCAGTGTGCCTGGTTTTACACAGTGGCCAGAACTCGTGCTCACTTGCTCACATACCCCTCACTGCTCCACACCTGTCTCACCCTTGGCAGGCATGGGATCCAGGCCAGCAGTGCAAGCCAAATGCAGCCTACTAGGTTTAGTGGTTGGAACAAGCCCAGTGGGCCCGAGCAGAACTTGAGCAAAAGCTTCACCAGCCACAGAGGTTTCCAGCAGGAAAAGTGACACCCTAAGGATCCTGTATAAGTGTGGTGGTTTCTGTCACATGTATGTATATGAGGGTATTAATATCACAGGATTTTACTTCAACTCAAGTTCTCCTAGACCTATTAAGCTATTATTGTTAAACTCACTGACACAAATAACAACACATTTAGAATAATACCCAACTTTGAATGGCCTAGAAGCCTTCAAATACATTACTACATGACTATAGTTCTCTTTCCCCAAAATAATCTGAGGGTTCTAGGGGAAGTCTCTCTTGTCTTCAGAAACGACTTTGCAGGTGCCAAGTACTGCTGTTTTCTAGTCAGCATCCCCGGGACATCTTCAAGGTTTTTAGGGTGCTCTGCCTTCTCTGCTCACTACGATTATTCCTTACTCTTCACCTCTTAAAGTGAACAGTCTTTAAGTAACAAACAGACTTATATTTTCTTCAATACTTTATGTTTTACCAAAGTTGTGTAATTTTACATTTATTATAATAAAAGAACTTCAAGATACAAAAAAGAGATGAAACTAAAGAGAGAAATGAGAAAAACTCTGTAATATTTTGAGATTTCCAGCAGAACCTTATAAACCAAAAGAGATTGGGGGTCAATATTCAACATTCTTAAAAAAAGAAATTCCAACTCAGAATTTTATATCATCAAACTACCTTCATAAGCAAAATATAAATAAGATTCTTGTCACACAGCAAATGCTAAAGAATTAATTACCAGTAGACATACCTTAAAGGAGCTTCTGAAGGAAGCACTAAATATGGAAAGGGAAGACCATTGCCAGCCACCACAAAACACACTGAAGTATATAGACCGTTAACACTATAAAGCAACTATATAAACAACTCTGCATAATAACCAGCTAACATCATGATGACAGCATCAAATCTACTCATGTTACTACTAATCTTGAATGTAAATTTGCTAAAAAGCCCCAATTAAAAGGCACAGAGTAACAAGCTGGGGAAAAAAAAACCATAGTATGCTGTCTTAAAGAGACCTATGTTACATGCAATAATAACCATAGGCTCAAGATAAAGAGATAAAGAAAAATCTATCACACAATTGGAAAGCAGAAATCAGGGACTGCAATCCTAGTTTCTGACAAAACAGATTTTAAACAAAAAGATTTAAATAAAAAAACAAAGAAGGGCATTACATAATATGGTAAAAGGTTTAAAGCAACCAGAAGACCTTACTATGCTAAATATATATATGCAACAAACACAGGAGCAACCAAGTATATAAAGCATGTCTGTAGATACCTCCAAAGAGACTTAGATTCCCACACAATAATAGTGGGAGACTTAAACATCTCACTGATAGTATTAAGCAGATCATCAAGACAAAAAATTAACAAAGATATTCAAGACTGGCGCTCAGCACTGGATCAAGCAGACCTGATAGACATCTACAGAACTCTCTCTTGCCAAGAAACAGAATACATATTTCTCCAATGCCACATGGCATATACTCTAAAATCAATCAAAATGTTGAACATAAAACACTCCTTAGCAAATGCAAAAGAACTGAAATAATAACAACCAATTTCTCAGACCACAGAACAGTCAAACTGAAAAATTAAGGCTAAGAAATTTGCTTAAAATCACACAATGATGTGGAAATTTAAAAACACTCCTCCATGACTTTTGGATAAATAATGAAATTAAGGCAGAAATTAAGAAGTTCTTTGAAATGAATGAGAACAAGCATACAACATACCAAAATCTCTGGGACACAGATAAGGTAGTGTTAAGAGGAAAATTTATAGCACTAAATACCCACATTAAAAAGTTGGAAAAATCTCACTTTGACAATGTAACATCACATCTAAAAAAACTAAAACAAACAAACAAAAACCTTGAGAACCAAGAGAAAACAGATCTCAAAGCTGGAAGATGACAAGAAATAACCAAAATCAAAGGTAAACTGAAATAGAGTGGCATAAAAATCCATTCAAAAGATCAAAAAACCCATTTTTTAACTAATAACTAATTTTTTAATTATTAGTTAAGTATTTTTTTAAGTATTAGTTTAGTATTTTTTAACTAATAACATAGGTAGACTGCTAACTAGACTAATAAAGGAGAAAGGAGAAAAGATAAAAATAACCACAATTAGAAATGACAAAGGGAATAATACCACTGATCAGACAGAAATACTAATAACCACCAGATACTATTATGAACACACCATACACATAAACTGGAACATCTAGAAGAAATGAATAAATTAGTGGATACACCCACTCTCGCAATACTAAACCAGGAAAAATTTGAGTCCCTGAACCAACCAATGATGAAGTCCAAAATGGAATCAGTAATAAGTAGCCTAACAACTCCAAAAAGCCCAGGACCAGACATATTCACATCTCAATTCTACCAGATGTACAAGAAGAGTCTGTACCATTCCATCTGAAATTATTGCAAAAAATTAAGGAGAAGGGACTTTTCCCCCAATTCATTATATAAGGTCAGCATAATACTGATGTCAAAACCTGGCAGATGAAACAACAAAAAAGAAAACTGCAGGCCAATATCCTTGATGAACATCAACGCAAAAATCCTCAACAAAATATAGCAAACCAAATCTAGGAGCACATCAAAAATTTGTCTACTGCAGTCAAGCAGGCTTTATCCCTGCAATACAAGGTGGTTCAACATATGCAAATCAATAAATGTGACTAATCACTTAAACAGAACTAAAGACAAAAGCCACATAATTATCTCAATAGACGCAGAAAATGCTTTCAATAAAATTTAACATTCCTTCATGTTAAAAAAAAACTCTCAACAAACTAGATATTGAAGGTACATGCCTCAAAAGAGGTAAGAGACATCTATGACAAACCCACAGCCAATATCATGCTGAATGGGCAAAAGCTGGAAACATTCACCTTGAAAACTGGCACAAGACAAGGATACCCTCTCTCACCACTCCTATTCAGCATAGTATTGGAAGTCCTGGCCAGATCAATCAGGCAGAAGAAGAAATAAAGGGCATACAAACACCAAGATAGGAAGTCAAACTATCCCTGTTAGCAGACAACATAACCCTATATTTAGGAAAGGCCAAAGTCTCAGTCCAAAAGCTCCTTCAGCTGATAAACAAATTCAGCAAAGTCTCAAGATACAAAATGAATGTACAAAAATCACTGGCTTTCCTGTATGTAAACCAACAATAGCAAAGCTGAGAGCCAAATCAGGAATGCAATTTCATTCACAATTTTCATAAAAAGAATAAAATACCTAGGAAAAGAATAAAATACCTAGGGATACAGCTGACAAGCAAGGTAAAAAATCCCTACTAGGAGAAATACAAAACACTGCTCAAATAAATAAGAAATGACACGAGCAAATGGAAAAATATTCCATCCTTATGGATAGGAAGAATTAATATTGCTAAAATGGTCATTATTCTCAAAGCAATTTATAGGTTCAGTGATATTTCTATTAATCTACCAATGAAATTCTTTACTAGAAAAATCTATTTTTGAATTCACATGAAACAACAAAAATAACCATGAATAGCCAAGGCAATCCTTAGCAAAAAGAACAAAGTTGGAAGCCTCACCTTACCAAACTTCAAACTATACTACAGGGCTACAGTAAGCAAAGCAGCATGGTACTGTGTAAAAACAGACACACAGACCAACGAAACAGAATATAAAGCCCAGAAATAAAGCTGCACAACTATAACTATCTGATCTTCAACAAACTGGCAAAAAACAGCAAAGGAGAAGAAACTCCTTTTTCAATAAATGATGCTGACTAGCCATATTCAGAAGATTAAAACAGGACCCCTTCCTTACACCAAATACAAAAATCAACTTAAAATGCCTTAAAGACTTAAATGTAAAACACAAAACCATAACAACTCTAGAAAACAACCTAGGCAATACCAGAGGAACAGGCAAAGATTTTATGATAAAACCAGCAAAAGCAATTTCAACAAAAACAAAAATTGACAAATCAGATTTAATTAAATGAAAGAGCTTCTGCACAGCAAAAAAAAACTATATACAGAGTAACAGACAACCTACAGAATGGGAGAAAATTTTTTGCAAACTATGCATCTGACAAAGGTCTAATATCCAACATCTATAGAGAACTTAAACAAATTTACAATATAAAAAAATCCATTAAAAAGTGAGCAAAGGTCATAAACAGAAACTTTTTAAAAGAAAACATACATGTAGCCAACAAAGACATATTTTTTAAAAAAAGCTCAGCATCACTGATTATTCGAGAAATGCAATTCAAAACCACAACAAGATACCATTTCACACCAGTCAGAATAGCTATTATTAAAAAGTCAGAAAATAACAGTTGCTGGGGAGGTTACAGAAGAAAAGGAACACTTATACACTGTTTGTGGGAGTGTAAATTAGTTCAGCCATTTCAGAAGATAGTGTGGCAATTTTTCAAAGATCTAGAAACACAACTACCATTCAACCCAGCAATCCTGGTACTGGATATGTACCCCCTAAAATATAAATCATTCTATCATAAAGACACATGTACACCTATGTTCATAGCAGCACTATTCACAATAGCAAAGACATGGAATCAACCTAAATGCTCATAAATGGTAGACTTAGTAAAGGAAATGTGGTACATATACACCACAGAATACTATATAGCCATGAAAAGAACAAAGTCATGTCCTTTGCAGGAACATGGTTGGAAATGAATGCCATTATCCTTTGCAAACTAACACAAGAACAGAAAACCAAATTCCACACATATTCTCACTTATAAGTGGGAGCTAAATTATGAGAACACATGGACACATAGAGGGAAACAAGAGACACTGGGGCCTATTGAATAGTGGAGGGTGGGAGAAGGGAGAAGATAAGGAAAAATAACTAGTGAGTACTAGGAGTAATAACTGAATGATGAAATAATCTTATTACAAGCCCTTGTGACACAAATTTACCTATGTATCAAACCTGCACATGTACCCTTGAACTTAAAATTTTAACAAGGTAATTTTAAATTTTGTAACTTTTTATTAATTGCTATAACAAATAGATGAAGAATATAGGATACTTGTACACCACTATCAACCACTTATCTTCAAAATTTTACTAGATGTTCCAGCCATTGCAAAAATAAATGAAATGCATACAGAGATTGGAGAAAATGTAAACATTTAAAAAAGTTTATAGATGACAGAATTGTTTATGTAACAAATATTAAGGAAACTACAAAAATCCTGTCAGAACTACAATATGTACCTAACAAGGCTTCAATATATAAGAGCCATACTTCTTTAAGAAAAAACAGTTTTTTCTAGATGGTAATGAAGTATCATGAAGAAGCAGAAATAGAAAAAAAAGAGATGATGCTATTTACAGTAGCATCAAACACCATCTTCTATGTCATTAAAATCGTAAAATACTTACAGATAAGTTTAACAGACTACATGCAAGACTGGACGCTGAAAACTTCAAATCATTTCAGGAAAATATTAAAGCCTAAATATATAGAGGGATATACTAAGATATTGTAGCACAAAACCAAATATTTTAAGATGTCAATTGTCTTCAGAGTGATCTATAGCTTTAACAAATTCCCAGTCAAAACTCCAAAAGGTTTTTTTGCTAAAATTGACCAGATGATCCTGAAATTTGTATTAAATGCGTAACTTAGACTAACGAAAATAACTTTGAATAAAGAAATCCAAATTGAAGCACATCCATGCTTGATTTCAAGACATACCATAATCCTGAAAACATCAAGACAGTGTGGTATTGATGTGAAGATAGACATACATTAATGGAAGACAAGCGAGTCCATAAAAAGTACACATGATTATATATACACAAATCTTTATGATAACTTAATGAGTGAACACAAATAGTCTTTTCAGTGTTGCATGGGCAGTGTGATATCTACTTCTGTGTTAGTCCATTCTCAAATTGCTATAAAGAACTCTTTGAGACTGAGTCGTTTATAAAGAAAAGAATTATTTATTGACAGGAAGCATGGCTGGGAAGGTCTCAGGAACCTTAGAATTATGGTGGAAGTTGAAGGGGAAGCATGCACATATCTGCATGGTGATAGGAGAGAGAGAGAGAGAGAGAGAGAGAGAGAGAAAGGGGAAGTGCCACACACTTTTAAATTATCAGACCTCATACCAGCTCCTTCCACCAACATTGAAAGTTACAATTCAACATGAGATTCAGGTGGAGACACAGAGCCAAGCCCTATCAACCTCAGAGCAAAAAAAAAAAAAAAATGTTTTAATAAATTTTAATTGTTTGAAATGAATTATCAACCTAAATGTAAAAGTTAAAACTAAAAATGAGTAGGAGAAAACCTAGTAGAAAAATTTCGTGACCCCGTGTTAGGCAAAACTAGTAAGAGCACACAAAAACTAAACCTCATTGTAAGCATTGTGAATTTGAAGGTCATTTATGAGATAATAGTATTCCCAAACATTTTTTCCTTTTTATTCCTGTATTCATATCTTGCATGCTGCCTTTTTTTTTTTTTTTTTTTTTTTTTTTTTGTTATCCTAGAGACACCATAGACCCTGTAGCACAGACATCCATAAGCTCATCAAATCTTTGACACTGGACACAGAATTAGAGCAAATTTCCTAGCATTCCTTGCAATTAGAGAATTCTGGTGAACTGAGTTCTCATAACTGAAATATGAGCAGAGTGATGTATTTTATTTTCAGAGTTGGCACTTAAAATTTTCCTGAAATGCTTCATGCTTTATCTCCTACTGCCTAAATGCAGATAATCCAGGACTCCAATATTTTAGGAGATAATATTAATAGAACCAAGAGACAGGAAGATTCAGGCTTCCTGCATCACCGCTTAAGTGAGACTTCCCAGGAGATCCAACTAAACGAGCACACCATATTGTTTGGTCCTGCAAGTGAGAAGCACTTTTCTATTGTGTTAAAACATTGAAATTTTGGCACATTTGTTAAACCTTTACACGTAGCTGATCCATAAAAAAACATAAAATTAAGTGACATGTTTCACTGTGTTCTGAGTTCACAGTGCCTTAGTGTCTTATGTGGAACATGTGGAAATAAATTGGCTTTCTATGGCAGTAATTCAGTTTCTTGTATAGTTTTGTTTTTCTGACACCAGATTGTTAAACTTATTTCTACTCCTGATTACATTTGTTTTATGATGTATTGGGGAAAACATTGCAATCAGACTTTTTCATAACTTTGCTTAACTGAAAGCTAGAAATGAAAAATCAGAAAGCTGAAACCACCTGCTACCATAACCAAGAATCCTCTACTAATTGGGAAAGAGCAGTGAACTTATACATATGAATTGTTTGACAAGTTTATATTCATCCATTGCCAAATGTATTTCTAGTTTAGCTGGATACAGAATTAATACTGTGTATTCAAAAATAAGAGGAAAGGAAGATTGGCAAACATATTTTTTATTAACTAACCCATTAAAACTTTTTTATGATGTTCTTTAACACAAGCTAGATTCATTATAACATATTCATCTCAAAAGCTGTCATTTCCATTAAAGGTAGTAATAGTAACATACAATATTACAAAGCTCCAGTGTAATTAGAAATGTAACTTGAAATATTTTTTAGGGAAATCCTCAGTGTAAACTGTAAAGTATCATGCTGGCCTATTGGATTAAGTTTAACCCTAAATTTTAAAATGGCATTACAAAAGAATTATACTTACATTAAAATTAAAATAAAGATTTGAAAATAAACGTGTTAACATGATCAAATAAACTCTGACAAAGATTTGGTTTTTGATCATGAAGCGTTTTTGGTTTGTTTTGTCTTTTCTTTTTTGTTTAAATAGGGTCTCACTCTGTTGCCCAGGCTGGAGTGCAGGGGCAAGATTTCAGCTCATTGTCACCTCTGCCTCCTGAGCTCAAGTGATTATCCTGCCTCAGCCTCCTGAGTAGCTGAGATTACAGGTATGCACCACCATGCCCAGCTAATTTTTATATTTTTTGTAGCGATAGAGTTTTGCCATGTCACCCAGACTGGCCTCGAATTCCTGAACTCAAGCAATCTGTCTGCCTTGACCTCCTAAAGTGCTGAGATTACAGGTGTGAGCCACCACACCTGGCCAAGAGCGTTTTGTTAAATACTGAAATTAAATTTAACTATTTATAATTAATTTTAAATAATTAAATTACAATATAATTAACTTTTAAGGAAAAATTGTTTTTATTGTAATGGCCTTTCATAAATCATGATTCGTTTCTTATAAAAAAAACAAAACTTTAAATAAATGATTACAGCTTTATATATACAATTTTAATTATCTTTAATATTTTATTTCACAAAATGTTTATTGAGTATTGATTACCTACAAATCATAGCAAGCAAATGGCTAAGATAAAGAGATCAAAGATAATATTAACATATAGATTATGAATAATTGATATACCCTGGTTCTCTTTATTTGACAATAATTTATCTATTATTAAATATAAAATGTAGTGTGTGTGTGTCAGAATTTAGTACACAATAATAAATCTTGAGTAGTTCCATTTGGAGGTATATATATGTGTGTGTGTGTGTGTGTGTGTGTGTGTGTGTGTGTGTATGTGTATGTGTATACATATCCTCACGCAAATCTCTCATGTAAGGAAGAAAAATGTCCTCATTTTTTTTCGGGTGTCTTAGTTTGTTCAGGCTGCTACAACAAAATACCATAGACTGATACTATAGACTGGGTAGTTTATAAAAAACAGAAATGTATTTCTCATAGTTCTAGAGGCTTGGAAGTTTAAGATCAAGACAGATTTGGTCTGTGGGAAGAGCCTCTTTCCTGCTTCACAAAACAACACCTTCTTGCAGCTTCTTCACAGGGAAGAATCAGTGGATAAGCTCCCTTGGGCCTACTTTAGAAAGGCGTTAATTCTTTTAATGAGGTCTTACAACTCACGTCCTAATCAGCTTCTAAAAGGTCCTACCTCCTGATACTAAAATTTTAAGAATTGAGATTTCAATATATGAATTTTGTGGAGACACAAATGTTCACATTATAGCATCAGGATATTATTAGTAGGGTGTCTCAAATGGGAAATTTTTACACACTTCCCACAATGCATTTTTTAAATTAAACATAATGTTGGCATTTAAAGTTTCAAAAACTTCAGCAGGACCAACTTTATTTTTCAAATAATTCTAAAAAAAATTTGAATTTTGCCTAAATATGAACCACTCACTAACCTTTCTAAAGATTTTCTCCATAGCAAAATATGAAATAGATCTCATTCCTAAAATTTAAAATAATTTTAGAATATAAATATGTACAGCTATTTTAAGTGAAAACCAAATTATATATATATATATGTATGTATACTTATATAAGAATTCAGGTAATTTTTATTTAAAATCTGAAAGTTTTGTCCTTTTTTTTCTTCAGATTGTCCCATGAACCTAGTAGATTAATGAACTGTCTAAATATATCACATTTTATCAAAGTTGTAAGTATTTTGTGGCTGCTAAGCGTGCATCACTGCTGTTTTATAGAACCAAGTACAAGCCAAGGTAAGGAAATCACCCAGTGCGAGACAACTCATGATCTGAAGTCTAGAGCAGGCTGGCAAAATTATATCCAACTGCTTAGATGAAAAGATATTGATATCATGTTCTTTCTATAAAGCTAAAAATATTCTTCCTTAGCAATAAAATGCACATGCTCACAAACAGAAATTCAGATTACCTCTAACTACATCCAATCCTACTTCCTGGATCCAATACCTAAATTCTCTTATCAGGATTACAGAATAACTCCTACCTTATCTCTTTGCTTCCCCTATGTTCACCCTTATCTTCTTCCAATTATTAATTCATGGAGAAGTCACAAAGATACCATAAAAGTGTAAATGAATCCAGATCAATCCTAATCTCAAAATCTTCCATTTTCTCTCCGTTCATTCAAATTGATATCAAATCCCTTACAATGGCTTACAAGGCCCTGCTCACTCTGTGTCCCATCCTTTCTCTCTCTAACACATCTTCATCTACTCAACTAATTCTGCTTAGCTCACTTTAGCTTTCTTGGTATTCTTGCAACTCACCACATAGCCTCCAGCCTCAGAAACATTTCATAGGGTTTTGTTTCAGGCTGGAATCCGTATTCCTCAGATAGCAACACTTTGATCACTTATTTCTTCTTAGTGAGGTTAAATCTGACAACCATAATGAAGTTACACCTGCACCCAGAAAATGCTCCTGATCACCCTTCCCTTGCCACATTTTCTTTCCTCAGTTTTTCAATTTTTAGTTAACAAGGTAGCTCAGTATAATTAAATGGCAAAAAAAATTATCTAAGTGCACAATTAAATGATTTTTAGTATATTTTCAGCGTTGTACAACTGTAAACACAACCTAATTTTAAAATATTTTAATAACCTTACAAAGAAAGCTTATGCCCCTTTACAGTTATTTTCCTGTCCCCTACTCATTCCTAGACAATTGCTAATTTATTTTCCATCTGTATAGATTTGCTTTTTTGGACATTTAATATAAATCCAGTGTTAAAATGCACATGCTTTTGTGTGGTTTCTTTTACTTAGCATGGTGTTTTTGTGTTTCATTCACATTATAGCATGCATCAGTATTATTTTCTTTTTATTGCTGAAGAGTATATCATTATATGGATATAGCTCATTTTTGTTTACTCATTCACTAGTGGATGAACATTTGAGTTGTATCCACTTTCTAGGCATTATGAACAATAAAGTTATGCCCTTTCATTTGCAAGTTTTTGTGTGGACATGTGCTCATTTTTTCTATACCCCATTTTTATAGCATATACTACCTTCTTACATAACCATAAATATGCCATTATTCTGTAAATTACTTGTTGCTTTTCACCAACCATTGGGATCTAAATTCAAGAATTTCTGTTGTTTTCTCCAAAAGCCTAGAAGAGATCTTGGTATATGATAAGAATTCAAGATGTTTGTTGAATAAATAGAAAGATGTTTACATGTAAAGTATATTTCTGTTTCCAGATAAGACATATTTTAAGCAGCATATTTCTTTATGCTTTCACTTTTTTTTTTCCTTTTCTTTGAGATTTTTGAGGAGTTTTTTTTTTGAGATTTCTTTGAGGAGTTTTGCTCTTGTTGTACAGTCTGGACTGCAATGGCAGGATCTCAGCTCACTGCAACCTCTGCCTCCCAGGTTCAAGTGATCCTTCTGCCTCAGCCTCCCAAGTAACTGGGATTACAGATGTACAGCACCACGCCCAGCTAATGCTGTATTTTTAGTAAAGACAGGGTTTCACCATGTTGATCAGGTTGGTCTTGAACTCTTGACCTCAGGTGATCTGCCTGCCTTGGCCTCCCAAAGTGCTGGGATTACAGGCATGAGCCACCGTGCCTGGCCTATGCTTCCACTTTTACATCAAATATGTATTTTATATATTCTATGGTGTAGGAACCATGTTAGGATGGATGTGTATAAAACAGGTAGGATAGAACATTATGCTCAAAAAGGTCACACTTGGATAGTGGAGACATATATAAGGAAAAAAACTACCAAATGATGAAAGGAACTATAGTAAGCAGAATAGATTCCCAAGATGTCCACACCCATATCCTCAGACCTGTAAATATGTTATATAGCAATGGCAAATTAAGGCTATAGATGAAATTAAGGATGTTAATTAGTAGACTTTATTATAAAATTGTCCTGGGTTATCTGGTAAATTCATTGTAATCACTGTGTACTTTGAGAAGGATTAGTCAGAGTCAGAGAAGGTGACAGATGATGGAAGCAGAAGTGTCAGAATGATATGATGTGAGACTCACTTTACCATTTATGGATTGGAAGATGGAAAGGCAAGGGCTGTGATGTGCCTCCAGAAGTTGGGAAAGGCAAGAACACAAATTCTCTCTCTAGAAAAAAATGCAAGCCTAATGACCCCTTGCTTTTAGCTCAGTCAGAGGCATTTCAGACTCCTGAACTCCAGAACTGGAAGATACTATATTTGAATTGTTCCAAGCTACTAAATTTATGTTACAGTAGCAATAGAAGCTAATACAGGAACATTATTGCTAGCTAGACAGTAGGATGAATGGAGGAGCCTGAATTCCCATTATGTTCATCAAGCTCTTGCTCTTGGATGTACTCTCCTCAGCCCAAAATAAATGTTCAAAGAAGCAGGAGTCATGGTCTCTGCTCTTGAGGAAAGAAGTTTACAAACTAGTCAAATTTTCCAATGGGAAAATATGAACATATGGCAAAGATGTTAGAAGCACAAAACTGTGCCAACGGGATAATCAACCATCATTTACATGGCCAGCCATCCCAGAGAACTGGCAAGCAAGGAGCATCACTGTAGCAGCTGTTGCCATAGCCCAAAATCCTACGAAGTGACTAAAAAAGAAACAAAACAAACAAGCAAATAGAAACCCTCTCAGAGCTTGAACTTGTAAAAATTGAGAGCCAGCATGGTGTAATCCAAGGGAATATGGAGTTACCTTAGGCCCTCTGGAGACTAATCTCAACTCCACCCCACTATAGGTTTGTGACCTTGGGCAAGTTACTTAATCATCATCTCTTTATCTCCAAAATGAAGTCAGACCCTTCCAGCTATTCTCTGGGAACTGGCTGAGATCACTTCCAAAATAAGCTAAGTTTCTTTTTCTTTCTTAAAAACAAACAGATATAAGCAAGGATAATTTTAGGAAAAAGTTTATGTGTGGGATTTACTTAAGAATATTTACATCAGATATAGTAGCCATGAGCTACATGTGTCTATCAAGCAACTCAATGTGGCTAGTGTGGCTAAGGAAATGGCTTTTTTTATTTTAATTGCCATTAATTTAAATTTAAGTAATTGTATGTGGCTAATGGCTATATTATTAAAAAGCACAGTCCTAGATTATTTGCTAGACAATAAACAAGTATAAAAAGTTAGAGCTTCTTAAATTAACAAACAGGAGTGTAGAGGTATGAGGAGGTATGAGTTGGGTATGTGGGAAGTAGAAAAGTTCCTTCTTAAAGTTTCCTTTATTGTTAAAGAATAAATCATATGTTTGCTAATAACTCTTTGTTAAGCCCTATCTTATGTAGCTGTTAGACATGCCATGCTTACAGGCATGTAGTACATTCTATGTCCTTGTACTTTAACCAAGATATCTGTGCTGGACATGCTCACATTCCAGCTCCCCATTGCTTTTACCTGTATAGAAAATTTTTAAATTATTAGCCAATCAGGTTTTAGTTTAGATTGTGAGGACTGGCTCCAACCAACGGAGATCAGACTCAGCAGTAAGGATGACCTTAAATGTATAAGGGATAAATCTGTGTGTTTTCTGTCGTTCATTGTACACTTGTGGCACCATGGCTAGAGAGGGTATCCTTCCTGCAGTCCGGGAAGTAAAAATTGCATTGCTGAAAAATCCTTCGTCTCAGTGCTAATTTTCCTTTGTGACACTGAGCATCTACTTCCAACAAATTGGAGACCCAGATGGGACTTTAAAAACAAACTTTACTTCCCACAATTCCCTCCTCTTTTACTTTAGAATTTTCCTTTTAAAACTTTTTATACATGTTTTGGCTTAGTTATTCTGTCCGAGTTTCTAAAAGAAAAACCTTCTCTTTCTTTCTCTTTACACTACTTCTTTCTTTAATTTTACTTCCTGTCTCTCTCTTTCACACACACTTTCTCTTACCATTTTCCAACAAACCAGAACCCTTTTTTAATGTCTTGCTCGGCAGAGTGGGGCTTGTCTTGGGCTGCTGTAGTCACTGCTTGTGTTGCTGGTCTTCATACTTGTCTGTCCTGCAAAGTTTCTGGCACGCAACCTCAGACCATCTTGCTGCCACCTCTGCAGAGCCCCTGGCCAGGGCCCTTGCTGGTGACCTCTGCTGCTGCCATACGTGTGCAGGCCACTCGCCACTTCTGGTGCCACTTGTGCTGCTGCTTCTCCACTCCTGGCCCTGGCACACAGGCACACTGCCACTTAGAGAGGCCTGGGCCCTATGTACCTGTGACCTCCGCCTACCTGGGCCCCACCCCAATGGACAGCTGACCCAGCCAGAGGCACCGCTGTGGGCACATCAGGGGCCTTTACTGGGGATCCTCCTGAGCTGTTTTGGCTACTTTTTGCCTTTCTTTTTCCTAGGGAGTATTCTAACTATTCCCCTTTCGGAGGTCTCTCTCACTCCTCTCTACTTCTGCTTTGCTCTCTCTGACCATATGAAATGATTACAGATCTTGCAGAGAGGAGCCACTCACACTGCTTTCTTGCATGCACACTTACACATACTTAACCTTTAGAATTTTGACCAAAGCTTGAAACCTTTCTTTTCCTGCCTTGCTGAGAGATCAGGTTGATTTATTCCTCGCACCAGGTGGATATTGGCTGGAGACCACTCTGGAGAGGAATGAGTCCCATCTGGGTTGCCAATTTGTTGGAAATAGATGCTCAGTGACGCAAAGAAAAATTAACACTGAGACAAAGGATATTTCAGCAATGGAATTTTTACTTCCTGGACTGCAGGAAGGGTACTCTTATGGCACAATGGCTAACGAAGCTACCTTTATTGCAGTCCAGGAAGTAAAAATTACATTGGTGAAAGATCCTTTGTCTCAGTGCTAATTTTTCTTTGCAGCACTGAGCATCTAATTCCAACAGGTAGAATTATCAGTAAGCAAAACAAAATGTATTACTGAGTACCTATTATATGGCAAGTACACTATTAGGTAAAAACTATACACTAGTTAATAAATTTTCTTAAAATAAGTTAGCTTTCAAAGAGTATTCAAAAAGTGTTTTTTTATGAGTTGATTTGTTGTAAGTCCAAGATATCTCTAATACAAGCAAATAACATGTATATGTAAGAATAATTATCACTTTTATATCCTTTTCATCAACATATAACTTTTTAAAAACATGTCTACAGTTTCTTATCAACAATTTCAAAATCTGGATGTTTTTAAAAGTTTTCTGGAAGCTTATGGAAGAAAAATCTGGCCCCGTATGGCATACAGTATTAAGATAGGTAATAATTTTCTTCATTTATACCATTTAATGTCAATATTCATATACGTCAGTGTAGAAATATAAATGTGTTTAATTGTGTGGTTTGATTACGACCAAAGCAATTGGAAGGAACTTCCTGCAGTAATGGGAATGTTCTTGACCCTGATTATGGTGGTTGCTGCATGAGGATATACAATGACTTAGGCTCATTGGGTACATTTAAAATAAATGTATTTATTTATATATAAATTATGCCCTATCAAAGTTGGTTTGAAAAGAAAAATAAGTGAACATTCAAAAAATATTGACTACTTTGTATGAGGCTGTTTTATACCCTTAAAAATATATGTGTTAACACCTGTTCATATATACACATAAGCATATAATTTATCTAGAGAACATGTACATTTTCATAAAGAATATCTAAGAAGATAATATATTTAATAAAGCACCATAGAAGATTATCATACATAATTGGAAAAACAAAAGACATTTTTACGTGGTCACTGTGTTAGTCAGTGTTCTCCAGAGAAAAAGAACTGATAGGATATATGTGTGTGGATATATATATTTGCAGATACATATTTACATATGACTGGCTCATTCATAAGAATTGGCTCAAGTGATTACAAAGGCTGAGAGGTCATATCTGCAGTCAGCAAGTTGGGGATCAAGGAGGGCTGATGGTATACTTCCAGTACAAGAAGTCTGAAAGCCTGAGGACCAGGAAAGACAGTGGTATCATTTCATACTGAAAGACAGCAAGCTGAGGACTGGTGAGCTGATGCTTCAGTTTGGATCAAAAGAAAGAAAGAAACTAATGTCTCAACTCAAGGCAGTCAGGAGGAAGCGTTCCCTCTTATAAAAGGAAAGGTCAGCCTTTTTGTTCCATTCAGGCCTTTCCTTGATTAGTTAAGACCCATCCCTATTGGGGAGGGCAACTTCTTTTACTAAGTTTACAAATTCAGATGTCACTCTTATTCAAAAACACCCTCACAGACATATCTAGAATAATATTCAACCAGTTATCTGAGCACCAAATCGTTGAATCAAGTTGACTTACAAAAATAAGCATAACAGCCAAAATCCCTTTGACATACACTGTTTTTTTCTTTCTGCTTTTCTGTTATTTAATTAAAGACTTCACTTCTGAAATGGTAAAACCTAAACAAATACTAGGTATATTTAGTTAAGCACCATCATTTAAGTGTAATAAAAATAAGACTATGATCCGGGTGCAGTGGCTCAAGCTTATAATCCCAGTGCTTTGGGAGGCCCAGGCATATGGATCACTTGAGGTCAGGAGTTTGAGACTAGCCTGGCCAACATGGTGAAACATCATCTCTACCAAAAATAAAAAAATTAGCCAGGTATGGTGGCAGGCACCTGTAATCCCAGCTACTCAGGAGGCTGAGACAAGAGAATGACTTGAACTCAGGAGGTGGAGGTTGCAGTGAGCCAATATTGTGACTGCACCACGGCACCTCCAGCCTGGGTGATGAAGTGAGACACCATCAAAAAAAAAAAAAAAAAAAGAGAGACTGTGGTGGAATTGCAAGTCAGCTTCCCTTTTGTTTTCCATTCTTCTTCTGCAATCTTGGTCCTAATTACAATTCATCTATTATTCTGACAGACAATTTCATGAAAAATCAGAGTATAAGGAATATAAATCACCTGAATAGATGAATACTTAGTAGATTTTTTTTACTTTTTCAAAAGTATGTTTTATTTTAACCTGCTTATAAAAATCTTCAAATTTATATGCTTATCATCTACCTGGTAAAGTCTATGAATATAATTGACAATTTTTTTTTGTCATACACAATTTTGAAGTTCCTTAGTCTTGTTTTCTATGGAAACAACAATGCTATGAATGAGTGAGTAAAATATCTGCTGATTCAGGTTATTTCCCTGTTACTGATTTTTATAGTAAATATATAAATTGTAATAATTTATAAATAAATCTCTTGTGCAAGATTTTCTTTTGATTTGTCCTTTTTTGACAGATAAAAGCATTTTTATTGGGAGTATCAGTTATCTAGAAGTTTATTTGTATTTTTCTGCATTTGAGTTATACGTTTAGCAGATATAGCTCAATGTACAAATTAATCACTGGCCAAAGATAAACCAAGGATATAAATGGTATAAGTAGGGTGGTATGGAGAAATTTGGAAACCAAATGGAAAATAAATTTTACTTTGGTTGCACCATTATAGAGGGCCACATAACCTTAGATTTTTGTTCTTACCTTTTCTAAAGATTCACTTACTGTGCTTTTAAAAGAAAGGAACCAGATACCTACTTCCCAAACAGGCAATATAGTGAAACACACAAAAGTTCAGCACATAAAAATACAGCAATGGCTAATATAGTTTTAATTCATTTATCTGGTCAAGAATTACTTCTATCATAATTCTGAAAAAAATTGACTGCAATAGCAAAAATCATAAAATCTTAAAAAACTTTAGGATATGTACCCTGTTACTTCCCTTTTTTTATTATTTCCTTTAATTATCACAAAAATCCAATGAATTAATCCAATATATTATTACATCTATAAAATACTCAACTTATAAAAGCTTACGTATCTAGTAATAGCAATGAAGACAGAAATTTGAACCCTGGTCTGTCTGACTATAAATCAGTCTTATAGTATTATTTTTCTTACTGGTAAAACTGGAATAGTAGTAAGACTCACAGACCTGTGAATGTGTGTGAAGTGAATAAATGTATAATTAGACAAAACATTATATAAAACCCCATGGCGAAGGGTCAGGCACAAAGTATGCATTCTCCCCTGGCTTCTCCCTGATAGATTTAAAAAAATTACCCATCTGAGTCTTAAACTTACTATCTTCGAAGAGGGACTAATACATGCTTTGCTATGTTGAAATGAGGAATACTTGTCATAATGTATTACATAAAAGTTCCCCATGATGTATAGTGTTTATGTACTTATGCATATATAATGTATACCCACAATTTATGTAAAAGTCCTTTATTAAAGTTTTTACAGCTTTCAGTTTATAATATACTCTAACAATATTTTCTACAAATAAAATTAATAATTCATGTTACTTATTTTTCATCAATAGACATTAAACATCAAGCTTATATATAAGCTATTTTCTTGCTTTTCTTCAACTGGCACTTCTACAATGCATTTTTAATAAAGAAAAAAATGATAGCTCCATCCTGTGTTAGGTGTGAACTGCATTACCAAATGACTCTGACACGGGGGTATCTTTGCTTTGGCTTTTAAGTAGTAGTTAGAGTTTTAAAATCTTTAGTACCAAAGAATAAATCTGAGTTTATGAGAAATATTATTATCAACCCAGATCCAAACCAATTAGATAGAATTCAACATTGAATTTCTCAAAATATGAGGTTTGTGTATGTGTGTGTGTGTGTCATAAATATCGGATACTGGATCGACACAGTCAAATTAGGCTTACCTCTGGGCATATAGGAGCTCAAAATCTACAGTCAGATACTAGATGAATGAGAACATGGAGGGGTAAGTGCTGTAAATATACAAAATAAATATTCAATAGGGAAAAATCCACATATTTAGAGATTTTGAATCTTCAGCAAAGACACCAATAAAGTTAACGAATTGTTTGAGAATGCAGCAGATAAACATTAGAATAATTCCTTTCTAAAGAATAGTTAGGGATTGTTTTAGCATAAATTGCTGAGGGAATACATTATAAAGCTGCTTTGTGCATTAAGTAGAATAACTTCTAAAAATATTAAGCAAGATTCTTGCACTTAGAGTAAATTATTAAGCACAAACCTAAGAGAAACTTGAGTCTATTAGAATTCAGGCCATTTTGCTTTTAAGAATTTCTGCAGTTGTTCTCTAAGTAACAGTGACAACTTAAAGACTAATCACTACTTATTTATATTTCTTGACATTTTATGACATTCTACATTAATGCCAAATTTTTCACTTTAAGTAAAATTTTTTTCACACATAAAAAGGACACAAAACATAACTACATGTATCCATAAATTATCCAAACTTGCACACTTGTGAAACTTCAAAAGAAGTTAATGCATAAAATATTTTCAGGACCTCAGACACCCCTCATATTCCTTCAATTACTATTCCCTCTTTCTATCCCCGCCAAAAACCCTAACACCTAAAATTTAACAATGAAAGTTAATTTGCCAGTTTTTAAAAAACTTTATATAAAGAATTGTTTTTGTTGATGTTGTAGATAATAATTTATTTTCTTTTATTTTTTCCAGATTTCTTATATTTTAATAGCTATATATATATGATTATATGTATTTCTTGACTTCCTGTGCTTAATAATACAATGTAATATGAGATTACTCCATGTTTTTGCATATATCTAAAATTCATTCATTTTTATGATTGATGGGCATTTACACATATATATATATATATATATATATTTGTCCTTTAGAAATACTATTTTACTCTGAAATTCTTCTATAAGTCTCTTTTGAGTTATGCTTTTCTGTCAGGTACATGTCAAAAAGTCAAATTATTGCATTATAAGTTATACATATGTTCAAATACAGAAGATAATTCCAAAAGATTCTACAAAGTTTTGGCAGTCATTTTTGAACGTTTTCACTTGCTACCACCTTACAAGGACAAATAATCCGCTATAGCATATTAAGCTACATCTTTTAATTTGAAAACTAGTGCTATGCATTCATTCCTCACACTAAGTAAAATTCCCCACTAAGTAAAATTCCTCATTCCTCACACTAGTGCTATGCATTCATTCCTCACACTGAGTATCACAAGACAAACTAAACTATAATGCAGCCTGATATTTCAAATCAATGGAGTCCTTCACACGTAATCTGCAAAGTGTGTAACTTCCTAACTTGATATATTTTTTGCTTAGATCTAACTTTTCTGGGTGTGTGTTTTTCCTTTTGAAGTAAATTAGCTACATCAGGAAATGCACATTTGCTAGAATCTACTTCTAGTTTCTCATTTTGCATCCTTTTTTGTTTGCTTGCTCTCTGTTAATATCCAACATTATTTTCATAGACATGGATGCTTTTCTTCCATCTATAATTACTTTTCCTATCTTGGGCATGCAGATTACTAAATACCTCATTATGTGAGATTATCTAGCATAGATACTGTCAAGTTTTACTTCTAAGGGAAGTACAAGCTGAAATGACTTTTCTTTGATTGTTTCTCAAACGTAAACTGGCTGCACATTGATATCAATTAAAAAGATATCCATATACCTATAGAAAGCAAGATATAGGATCATTTGTCTATTTTTTGTCATCCATCACATAGAAGTCAAGGTAAGGTTCATTTTTTTAGGGGCTTTTCCATCTTCAATGATCAAAGTTGTGAGTATTTTCTCTTTCTTCTGTTAATCAAAATAAAAAACAGAGAAAGCCTCTTCAAAAGAAAATGGTATTTATTTGGGAACAAGGTGTTGCCATTGGAATATGTGTGCCTTAGTAAACTATGTGAGTATTCGTGAAGTTAATAAAAGACAAAGGATATTAAAGAGAAAATTAGGATGATTACATAATTGTTTTGAATTATTCTTGATTATAAGACTCAATAATAAGGGTGACACTAGTCTGACACTGGGCAGGGGATTGCTTCCAAAATGTCTTTGCAGTAATAGTTTTTGTGTAAGGTTGTGATAGCCTTTGTACAAATGTTTTTTGCAGAATCTTTTGTAATAGTTTTCATTGTCAGACATTAATGCCGGAATAACCCTCTCTTTATAGCTTTCCCCAGCTATATTTGTCAGAGTTTTGTTTTTGTGTTCTTGTTTTTCTCTAACACATGTCACTCCATTTTGATTTGACAAATTTAACACTTGCTTGTATCACTTAATTTTTCTGGATCTTTCAATAATTTTACCATATGAATTTTACCAACCCAAATATCTAAGAGTTTCCAATATGAATTTAGGCATAAACTTAAAGGCTTCTACCAGAATTTTTGGTCATCTATGTTTATGTCTAATTTATTGTGATTGTGTTATTCTCATACTTCTAATGCCTGGTTGTCTTTCCTCTCCACAGAAGGTAGGATAGTAGCAATAAACTCTGTCTACCATCGCCTGTCAAAACATGAGTCACTTCTTTTCTTCTTGTCTTTGATTTTATATTATTCTTGAAGTTTTATTTAAATCATTTTTTCTGACTTTGATTTCTTTGAGACAATAAATTTTTTGTTCAATTACTAGATATTTCTACAATTCCTGAATCTTCCTTTTGTAACCATCACACACCTCAATTGATGAAGACTTGCCACCACTAACTTCCTGTAACACTCAAAGTTAGCACATAGGGTACCTATAAGAAGTAGCACAACCAAAGCCTCTATTAAAATGTCATTTTGAGTCATCCCATGAAGTGCTTGTCCCTAGGCAATAATCATTTTTTATCTTTCTCCTCCTTTTCTAAGAGTACTTCTTATTACTATAACCTAACCTTGAATCTACTGCTGACAGAGAGTGTAAGAAATGTAATTTCCAAATTTCTAGCAACTGTGATTCTTGAGTGCAGAAAAGGGAGTAGGGTTTATAGAGAGCAAAGCAGCAGAGGTATCTCCTCCCATAATAATCTGTAATGGTCCTTCTAGCTGTAGTTAACTTTTGAATACCACAAGAACAATATCATGCTTTCATCCACCAGTGTGTAGCTAACTGTGTCTTACACTTAGATGTGTTCATCCTGTCCACACAAAAGTAAATGTAAGGTTTGATAAGTCACTATATCTTTCTGCTGCTAATTTATTTTTAATTCATATAATAATTCTCTTACATACTTAAGTAAATATTCTCAAACTTCATTTTATTTAGTAGAGGTTAGCTAGGAGATCAGTGCTTCCCCATAGAACAATTGTGTATGTGTGTGTGTGTGGGTGTGTGTGTGTGTGTGTGTATAAACAAAATTTTCACCTTGAGGACAATGGGGAAAGCTGATGTCTAATTCTAGTTGACCCTCTTGAAATTATTCTGGCTCTAATAAATACAGCTTAGGCCTGGCGTTGTGGGTGAAGCCTGTAATCCCAGCACTTTGGAAGTTAATGTGGTCAGATCACCTAAGGTCAGGAGTTTGAGACCAGCCTGGCCAACATGGCAAAACCCCATCTCTACTAAAAATATAAAATTTATCCAAACATGGAGGCAGGTGCCTGTAATCCCAGCTACTTGGGAGGCTGAGGCAGGAGAATAGCTTGAACCTGGGAGGCAGAGGTTGCAGTGAGCTGAGATTATGCCACTGCACTCCAGCCTGGGCAACAGAGTGAGATTCCATCTCCAAAAAAAAAAAAAAAATAGACATATAGCTCAAAGATATATGAAAAGGCTGACAAGCTAGCAAGGAAGTCTGTAATTTTATAATTATTCATTTGACTCCATTCACTCAAATATCCTTATTACAATGTCCTGGATTCCACTCTTCCCATTTAACACCCTAAATTCCATAAGTCATTCTTAGTAAACTAGTGAATTCAACTTACATTTTTATTCTGTCACCAAAGGAACTCTTTATTTCTGGTTTACAGATACATTGGCATTGTTTCATAAAATGTAAAAGATTTTTTCAGAGCAATATTGTATGCTTGTTGTTTCTCTAATGGAGATTGAATCAAGATTTTAAGCTTTGAACTTGTTATTTTATATCTTTACCATCTCAGTGGAATTAAAGATAGCCATTCAGTCTACTATCGTTTAACCACGTTTCAACATCTTGGTCTCCCAAAGCTTGTGCTTAATAGTTATACCATTCTATAAAACTGTATAAGTTATTGCACATCCATGATATCATTGATTACTAATATCACATATACACATTGATCATAAAACTAATGTCAGACTTTCACCATTAAAGATATATTTTGGAGAGAGATCCAAGATGGCTGATTAGCAACAGCTCAGCAACATAGCTCCCAGTGAAAGCACAGAGAATGAGTGGACGCCACACTTTCCAAAGAATTTTTGTTGCCCACAGACCAGGAGATTCCCGGCAGAGGAGCCACACGGGTCACCAGCGCGACTCTTTTGGCCGGCGCGGCGCTTCTCGGTGCGGAGTGTACGGGACTGGGTGCCCTTTTAGTCGGGCTCAGCTGGTCCCATCCCCACAAGGAGAACAGTAATTGGAAGTGCTGAGGACTGAGAGCAAGCACAGCTGAACCCAGGAAGGCCCAGCTCTGTGGGGAAGGGGCACCCCCCAAAGGAAAACTAAGAAACAGAAAAAACTTCATAACCAACAAGCCGGACATCCACTCAGAGACCCAATCTGAAATTTGGCAATTACAAAGATGACAGGTGGATAAATCCACAAAAATGAGAAGAAATCAGTGCAAAAAGTCTGAGAACACCCGAAATCAGAATGCCTCTCCTCCTACAGGGGATCGCAGCTCCTCATCAGCAAGAGAACAAGGCTTGACGGAGGATGAGTGTGATGAACTCACAGAATCAGGCTTCAGAAGGTGGATAATAAGAAACTTCTGTGAGCTAAAAGAATATGTTCTCACCCAGTGCAAAGAAATTAAGAACCTTGAAAGAAGATTTAATGAAATGCTAACGAGAATGGACAACTTAGAGAAGAATATAAGTGAATTGATGGAGCTGAAAAACACAACACAAGAACTTCGTGAAGCATGCACAAATTTCAACAGCCGAATTGACCAAGCAGAAGAAAGGATATCAGAGGTCGAAGATCAACTCAATGAAATAAAACGAGAAGGCAAGATGACAGAAAAAAGAATAAAAAGGAATGAACAAAGTCTCCAAGAAATATGGGACTATGTGAAAAGACCTAATCTACATTTGATTGGTGTACCTGAATGTGACGAAGAGAATGAATCCAAGCTGGAAAATACTCTTCAGGATATTATCCAGGAAAACTTCCCCAACCTAGCAAGGCAGGCCAATATTCAAGTCCAGGAAATACAGAGACACCACAAAGATATATCTCAAGAAGAGCAACCCCAAGACACATAATCGTCAGATTCACCAGGGTTGAAATGAAGGAGAAAATGCTAAGGGCAGCCAGGGAGAAGGGTCGGGTTACCCACAAAGGGAAGCCTATCAGACTCACAGCAGATCTCTCAGCAGAAACCCTACAAGCCAGAAGAGAGTGGGGGCCAACATTCAACATCCTTAAAGAAAAGAACTTTCAACCTAGAATTTCATATCCGGCCAAACTAAGCTTCATAAGTGAAGGAAAAATAAAATTTTTTGCGAACAAACAAG